>ML994624.1:1693123-1887425 GCA_010093925.1 Zopfia rhizophila CBS 207.26
TAGTATTATTATTATTATTATTATTATTATTATTATTATTATTATTATTATTATTATTATTATTATTATATTATTATTTACAAATTTAAAAATTAGTTTATATTACTTATTTTTATGAATACTAAAAATATAATATATATATATATATTTACTATTTTATAATATTTTATTAAATTATAACTAAACTTTAGTTTAATATTTGAATATAAAGTATAAAATAATATATTATTAAAATAAAAATTTTACAAAACGTAAATAATTTAATTATTAGTATTTATTAATATATATAATACTATTAGAAACCTCTTTATAATATTAAAACCTTTTGTTTATATTTTATAAAGTTAATTATATTATTAAAATTAAGTATAAATACTATAAATTTTTTAATAACTAACTTTTTATTAAATTATTAAAGTTACATAATTATACATACAATTAATACTAAAATACTTATTTTAATTAATTATTTTAAGTTTTAATTTATTATAATTTAACATTATTAAATAATTAGTATTAAGTTTGTAAAAAAATAGAATTTTTTAATATTATTAAAAAAGTATATTATTTTTAAACTAAAGTTATATAAAATAAAAATTTATAAATATATTAATATATATTTATAACATATTATTTAAGTATATATAGAATTTTTTTTGTTTATATAATTATTTTCTATCCTTAATAATTTTTTAATATAAAATAAAACATATTTTACACATATAAATATTAAAATATTATATAAAAATAATTTTATATACTATTATATAATAGTACTTTATTAATATACTAAATATATATTAACTTACTTTTATAGCTAATAAAAATAATTAACTTTTATATAATATTAAAATTTTATAATAGTAATTTTTTGTTATAATATATAATAATAGCTATATATTATATAATTAAATTATAAAATAGAAACTAATATAATTACTACCTACTTATTATAAATTTTAAAGTTTAATTAAATTCAGTTTTAATTTTAAAAACTACTTTTTATATAATATTAATATAGTAGTTTAAAAATTAAAACTTAGTAATAATAATTATTAAAAAGCTTTTTTTATTATTACTAAGTAAATTTTTTATAATGTAATTAAAAAGTAATAATATATTAGTTTATTAATTATTTAATAAATAAAGTATAAAATACTAAAATTATTGAGGTTGAGGTTGATAGTAAGAGAGACTATTTTATTTATGCATTCATCAGGAAAAAAATTCGTGGCTAAGAATTTTATATTCATGCTATTCTAGCATTTCTGGTATTTTTAAGTATTTAGTAGTATTTAGCTGCTAAACGCGACTCCTCCCATAACTCTACTATAAAGTACAGCTAATTACAACTTTATTTAAGTATTTAACAGTATTTAGCTGCTAAACGTGACTCCTCTCATAACTCTTCTACTAGAAAGTACAGCTAATTACGACTTTAACTATAAGTATACAGCAAGATGCTATAAAATGCTATTAAATACTGTAATATACTATACTCTCCTCCCAAATTCTATACCATTTTACTTGTATAATAGTCTAGTTTTTGCCTATCCACTTTCTAAAATTTATTACCAATATCTACGGGCGCTGCAAGCCTGTAAAGTTACTATTTTCTGTTCATGCGCGCTAAGTTTCTTCGTATGCGAAGAGCTGAACTTAGTCTTCTGTTCGGCTCTAACAGAATTTTCTTCCCTCTGTCCTCCTTCCTTCATATACCTATACCAAGCTGATATTTGGGTCTACCAAGCCCTTTACTAACCTGTTCACTAACGTGTATCTAGACCTGCACTGAGCTGCCTCTAGAGCTCTGTACCGAGCTGCCTCCAGAGCTCTGCACCGAGCTGCCTCCAGAGCCATACACCAAGCTGCCTCCAGAGTTCTGCACAGAGCTCTGGATACAATGTAGGAGCCAATTTCAATTCAGTGTAGGAGCCAATTCCAATTCAATGTAAAAAGGAGAAAGTAAATAGAGCTTATATAGTATTTTATTATTTTGTATAGTAAATTAGTAGTAGCTAGTAATTTAAAACTGTAGTTTGAAATGTACGTACTACGTGTAAAAAGTAAACTAGATATGAGATATGTAATATGCTTAGCGTTAAATTTACAAAATACGCGCAATAGACAAATCGTGTAAATATTACAAACGATGATAAAAGCTTTAGAGGATATAATCGCGCATTTTGTAGCATCTTGTAAGATGGTGTTGCGTTTGGCGGCTTGATGCCGCTTTGAAGTCAAGACCATGAGCTACAGGGCGGGATGCGCAAAATGCGCAAATGGCAGCTAACTGCTGCTAAGTGCTGCAAAAATGCCACCAATTTTTTTCCTGACGTTATTGCCGTAACGGCGGGTGCGTGGGGTTACGTGCCGTAAGAAAGACCCTTGGGTCAATGCTTGTGCCTAACTTGGGCGAAGGAAGTCACAGCTCGCAATCGAACATTGCTACCAAACCACAGATCGGTCGCCGGAGACATGGGTGTTCGGGGTGTATGCTAGCAACATGGAGCGCATCGAGCAAGGCTATCGAGACATTGCTGACCGAGTCAAGCTTCCCGGCAGGAACGATCCACAAGTGGATGTGTTCGAGCTCGTTTACAGCTGGCTCCGGAATGAGAAGAACAGAAAATGGTTGCTGGTTCTTGACAATGCTAACGACATTGCTGCACTCTTCAGGCCGCCCGGCAACAGCGAGCAGTCCCGAGTGAGCGGCGGAGATGGCGCTTCCTCGCGCTACTTCTCGATGTATCTCCCCCAGAGCAAGATCGGCTCGGTTCTGGTCACCAGTCGGACAAGGACCGCATTGCCGACTAGTAGCGGCGCTGGAATTGATTCCACTTGCTCTTGTGCAGGCGGCGGCGTACATCCGACAACGAGCACCGAGATATTCAGTGCGGCAGTACTTGGAGGAGTTCCAAGAGCAACAAGAGAAGGACAAGTCTATTGAATCAGGAAGCGGGCCATCTTCGAAGAGACGAGGAAACCAAAATTTTTATTATTATAACATGGTAAACATTATTCGACCACATACTAAGCACAAGACAATCGGCTGCCGATCTACTGTCCCTTGTGAGGCTTTTCGACCGGCAGGGAATTCCTGAAGCACTGCTTTGGAACCAAAACGCAACAGGAGACAGATGTGGAGGCCCAGAGGCGCATACTGAAGAGGGAGAGGACGAAGTCGATGTATCGGAAGGTAGCGCATTGGACGTCAGCATTAACGATGGATTTGAAGAGGATATTCTCACGCTAAGAAACTACTCATTCATCTCCCTTACCACAGATGCAGCCGCGTTCGAGATACATGCACTCATGTAATTAGCAACCAGGAACTGGCTAGAAGGTCAGGGCCAACTTGAAGGATGGAAAAAGAAGTGTATTACGAATCTTCGCAAGGGAATTTCCAAATGGGCGGTATGAGAACTGGACGAGGTGCCAGGCACTTTTCACGCATGCAAAGTCGGCGTTGGCGCAGAAGCCTGAAGGGGGGGAGTCGCTCAAGGACTGGGCTCTGCTCCTTACAATGCGGCATGGCATGCATGGCAGTAAGGAAGTACCGCTGACGCGGAGAAGTTGTCGGTAAGATCGATGAGAGTAAGAGAGAAGGTGCTTGGCAAAGAGCAAGGAGATACGTTAGGCGGCATAGAAATGGTAGGGTTAGTTTACATTCCTAAAGGGCGGTGGAAGGAGGCGGAAGAGCTGTTTGTGTGGGTGACGGAGACGAGAAAGGGAGTGTATGGGCCAGAGCATCCAAACACGCTTACGAGCGTTAGCAACCTTGGATTGGTGTGGGAAAGGCAGGTCAAGTACGAGGAGGCCGAAGTGACGCACAGGCGGGCGCTGGAAGCAAGAGAGAACAGAGCATCCAGACACGCTTGTCAGCATTCAGAACCTTGCATTGACGCTCAACGGCCAAGGAATATTTGTCGAGTCCCAGAGACTAGGAATAGAATTACTCAGCCCGAAGAAGGCAGTTTTGGTGTGGACCATCGAGAAACACTGCATAGCATGCACAACCTTGCGTTGACATGGAGGCCTCAAGCCCGCTATGACGAGGCTATTGACTGAATGGCTAATTGTGCAAAGCTGCGGTGGGCAAAACTTGGCGCGGATCACCCCTTTACGCTACAATCTCGTCGTATTTTAGAAGCATGGGGGACGAAATAATTGCAATAGCTTTCTCCGTACGACACTTATTTTGTAATAGTTGACTTAGCTACTAGACCTATTACCCCAAACCCCTTTGTCTTATATATCTATGTAATATTAGAGTCAATGAACGGGACAAGTGATACCTTTTTAGTAATTGGAAGTTTGACGTGTTTCTGAATTAGTACCCTAGCATGAATGTTTAAATGCTCAGGCAGACTTGTGCAAGGCGAAGCGGGCGCCTCCACGTGTTTGGGCGTTGGCAAGGCCAGGTGCGATGGAAACTAGCAGCAACATTCTAAGCAGGGCGGTATTGTACAGGCGGTCAGATATTATAACATGTGATAGATGAGAGGAAATTTACGTAGGAGTCCTCATACAAAAATTCTAACCTCGTTGTTCCGAGCGCTAAGAATTTGTGGCAGATTCTTGCCATGCATGGGATAATATTAGAAAATTAAAATATGGTAAATAGTAGAGGAATATTAGCTTTAACTTAGTAACTAATGGTAGGAATGTTATACTAATAATAAGGCATACTTAGTATAGACACAAGCTATCTTACAGTTTTACACGTAAGTTTGAGTACAAAAAAGAAGGAATCCCACGCCAGGGATTTCGTTTCGTTTCGGAACAGAGTAGTAGATGGAACACAGGAGGGAAAACTAGATGCATCGTCTGCGGGGTATTCAAACACCTGACTAGAAAATTTTGGCTTTTAATGAAGGCCAAAATTCAACCTTAGGTTTGGCAATGGACTCTTATCGTCGACAACATTTCCGAGCTGTATGCTGACGTTTTATTTCTAGCATAGTACACTAATGAGAGACATTTCAGACTTTTGTTCCTTCGGAATTGTCTTCATTGATGCATATTATTACATGGAAGAGGTTCGCAAAACATGAAAGTAGAAGTGAACGCATTTTAAGGAAATATTTATTCAGTTGGGTATTTAGCAAAATCATGTTATCCTCCCAAAAATGTCGCACATAGCCACCCGAGATACAATCGTCCATAGCATGAAAGGTTGCAGAGCCGAATTCAACCAAGGAAAGATATCATACCTCAAATACCAGCTGAAAACCTAGTGGGGTATGTAGATCTTTTCATCCGATGGAAACCAATCCTCTCCTTTACCATAATACCTTCGGATTTTGTCCAAATAAGGAGAATCCTTTGGACAGAACTTGAAGCGACCAACTTGCGACTCAAGCTTGTCCTCGACAACGAAATGGCCGTTTCGATAGCATGCTGTGTGCTCCTCCGCCCAGCTTACTAGCTTATTCCAGTCTTTGCACTTCCGGAATTGCCCAAAGCCACTGTCGGCATGACGAGAAGTGGTGGTGTAAAGCGGTGTGTCATCCGCTCGGCACATGATGTCACCTCGAAGCCAATCGAGACAGTGAACCGAATGTTCGAATGGTCGGCTTTGAGGAAGACCTTCGCGGTACTCCTTTAAGGCTAGATATAGCTGGCTCTATAAAAACGCGTTCATTAATTAGTGTTAAAGATGGTGGATGAATGGGATAGGGCTTCTGAGAACTGGTATCTTACCAAGCAATGAATACTGTGGAAGCCGTTGATGAGGTATATCTCCTTCTCGGAATCCCATGGGAACGGTGAACCCCTGTGAAGGCCATGTTCGGCTGCGTACGACTTTGTAAGGGCGATTATGCCACTATCAGCACGAAGTTCTCCCCATAGCAGATCCTGTTCAGAGTAATTTCCAGTGTTATATTGAGTTCGGTCTTCCCAAGGCAGCATTCGGTCGTATGTTAAGCCCGCTTCATTGGTAAGTTAGCACAGTGCCTTTACACTTCGGTCATGGCACTCACCAAATTCTGTAGGCTTCTCAAGACACGCTGGTATTGTGTTTTCGAGGTAAAGTAGAACCAAAAACGCATTTATCAAACATGAAATAGCTAGAAGGATACCTAGATGGAGCCTCGTCAGCCAAGCAAATGGCTGATGCAGTTGAGTAACTCTATCTTCAGGAGCATCATTATCGTGCTCATCCCTCAGAAGCCGGTACGTGCTCTCTTTGTCTTCCACCATGATTTTTGCTTGGTGAAGGCGCAGTGAAGAAAGGATGAATTTGGTGACAGAGATCTCGGCTGGTGGGGTCCAGATGCAGCTGTTTAATGGACCATACCGGTGGGTCTAAGGCCCTAGTGGAGCCGCGTAATACTGATGTTGGTTGGGAGTAATATCACCGGGGGTCAGGTCTCTGGGTTTCCCTGTCACTCGGCCATTATTAGACATGTTTCAATGTGGTGGTGTTGAGTGAATATATTAAGTCTCAGCCCGGGCTACTTAAATAACGGCGATACCCACCGCGAAAACGGCGCAGCTTTATGCAGCCAACAGCAGGGGCTCTCCGCGCGGCGAGTATTCACGTGAAGTCCGTCTTTACAAGGGTACCTAGCTATAGGCTCGGCAAGCCTAGGTACTATCTTTTGTTAAACTCACTCAATAATATTTTCAACAACCAACTACGCCGTGCAGCATAAGAGTAGAACGTCAAAGAGGAACAAAATGATCGAGCTAAGCGAAGTTAAATCCGATGATGACCTCGACATCCTGACCCCTCTCCTGTGGTACAGCTACAGCCACCCTGCTATTCCATTCCTACCTCTCCTCTTTCCTGCCCCAGATGACTCTCCCGAAGGCAAAGACAGGGCGATCCAGACTTCCAGGCAACTCTTTCGGAAAATGCATCAGGCTGACCCGAGCAGCCACTGGCTCAAGGTCACAGACACGGAAACTGGCGAAGTGATTGGTGGATGTCGATGGCACTTGCACCGAGCTGATCCGTACGTGAGCGTGAGAGGGAAGAAGTTTATCGCACCTACGTATCCAGATGGCGCGGAGAAGGACTTTGCGAGTTTGGTCCTTGGCCAGGTCTTGAATCCCAGGGCGGAGAGGTATGCGAAACCACACGCTCATCTTCATATCTGCTTTGTGCATCCAGATCATCGACGGAAAGGTATTGGGGCTTTGCTGGTTGCCTGGGGGGTTGGGAAGGCTGATGAGATGGGGGTTGAGGCATTTATTGAGGCAACGCCGATTGGTAAACACCTCTATGAGACATTTGGTTTTGTTGTTGTTACGACAGAGGAAGCCAATACTCAAATTGAGAAACCAAGCAAGAGATGGGAGGAATTAGAGTCGAAGTTCCTGCCGTATACATGGTAAGTTTACTACTCCCTTTTCAGAAGCAATGAATATATATATTAGAAGTACGAAGCTGATCAATGATTAGGCACTGCATGTGGAGACCTGTGGGGGGGATCTATGTTGAAGGAGAAACGAAACTCCCATGGGAACAGCCTGCAGCCATCCAAAGCTGAATTTGTTACATTTGCTAACGAATGTGGGGAAGCATTGGATACGCTTCATCAATAATGCCAGTCTGAAAACACAAGGATATCACATTGACCGATAAACTCCTCCATCAGCGAAAGTCATATCCCAGGTAGCACAAATCAAGAAAATATCACACTCCAAAAACCTATCGCCCACGTCCAGTTGGCGATAGCCTTCTCTTTCAAATAATGCTTCCTGGTTCAGGAACCTCGTCCGTGACTTCTGTAGTCTTCTCCTCTCTTTTGATGATGGATCCAGGTTCGGGGACCACGTTATCGTCTTCGGTAGTAGATGCGTCCTCTCTAATAGCGAGCGACCATTTCTCGGTGGCGTCTGCGGCCCGTACCTTTTCGTTGACGTGCACCGCGTGAAGAGCGGAAGTGGCGTCGATGGGCGTTGCAACCGAAACGCAGCCCAGAGCGAGCAACGTCGACAGGAGGGATGTTGAGAAACGCATTCTTTCAAACGCAGACTTGTCGAGTTTTGTTAAATGTTGGCTGCCAGGCTTAGGAATAGACTTGGCGATGCTTTACCTGGTGTTTAGTGTGAGCGTGCCACAGCGTTGGAAATCTTGCGATGCTTGTGTATGCTTGGTATGCTTGGTTATTTGGATTCCTTGGGGTTTTCTTCTGAGCTGCCAAATGAAGATCGTTTCGAGGTTGACTTGGGGAGTAAGATTGCACTTCATATGGGTGCTCTTCGGACCCCACAGTACTGGCAGGTGATTATCCTACTCAAACCTTACCAGCTCTTCGAATTCCGTTTCTCAGAAGGCGGAGTGTTTTCCAAGGCTGACATGGCTCCAGTGGTTGGCTGAACCGTTAGGCAGGGTAGTCGGCCTCGGAGACCTAGCTAGCCGCGCCGCATCCTTGCTGCAGAACACCCTGTACAATGTTTTAACCCCAGTGGTCGGCTTTTTCTCCAACATACTCCAACTCCCTTCCACATCAGCCGATCGACAGCCATGTCTATGCGTTTCTATCATTGCTATCGGTGGAATACGCTCCGGGCTGACCGTAATCACTCTTTCGCGTGCGCCACCACTTGATTCCCGCCCACCACCGGCCATAAGCGTCATCCTTCTCAACTCGTACACCAGCCTTGAAGTTGATGGATCAACGCCTTCCTCCCGTGACTCGGGGTGAAAGCCTCAATGTCCTCTCGTGGACTCTTCTGTGCCTTACGATTCTCTCAAAAGTCGCAAGGTTTGGAACCAAATATGTCATCGTCCGGAAGTGGGAATGGGATGATTTATTAGCCATTCTAGCGCTGGTTTGTTGATTCACTCGGATGCGAAAGTATGACCAACAACTAAGACTTCTTCAGGTGTTCAGCGCGTCGCAAACCATTGCAATGTCCATGGAAACAGCGAGCGGATTGGGCCTTCACTTTTCTACTCTGAGTGCGACGGAAAAGATCGCATTTCAAAAGGCATCATACAGCTCTGGAATTCTCTTTATTGCGACGCTCTGGGCCTCGAAAACGGCGACCGTTCTACTAGTTCAACAGCTCAACGCCTTCTCATGGGAACTCCAACTAGCTCGCGGCACGGCTGTTCTCCTTGGCGGTTGGGCTTTCACTGCCATTTTTGCTTCAGCCTTCGCATGCTCACTTCCACGCCCGTGGAAGTTGGTGGGAAACAGGTGTTTTGATCGGGTAAGAGAAACCCTTCGGACTCATTCAAATATTTGCGTGGCAACATCTATTTCATGGCCTGCAAATTAACGAAATGAAGGCTGCGTTCTACAATTATGTTTCCATTTCGAATATCATCACAGAAGTAATCGTGTTGGTCGTTCCCATGATCGTTCTTTGGAAAATTAACATCACCAAGAAACGAAAAGCTGCCATACTCAGTTGCTTTGGCTCAAGAATATTGTATGTACCCAACACTTGTATTATGACCATTCACTGGAATTACTGACCTTTTCGCAAAGCACAATTATTGCGATGATATGTCAACTTGTTTATGGTCAAAAGGCATACTCGACCTCTGATCCGACGTTCGACAAATGGAAGACTGCAATGTGCGCACAGCTGGTGCAGAACTTGTGCGTAATCTCCTGCTCGATTCCGTACTTGAAGCCATTCTACATTGGACTGCAGTCGGGCATGATCAGAAGCGATGATCTTCGTAGAGGCCATACGTCAGGCTATGCTACGGGAAGTGGTCGGAGTGAAGGGTATGAGAGGGATAGTGAGAATGAGGGGGCTCCTTCGGGGGGGGAAACCGGGGGTAGATAATGTTTACTTTCACCGAGTGCACGATGAATTTTATGGATTCTCTACGATATAAAACTTTTCCTTCCAAAAATTCTTACAGCATCCGCAGCATTGCGCGGCCTTGTTAAACACATGGACCAATATCTTCTATAGTTCAATGCCTTTATATTAGGCTAACGACAAGACAAAGTC
Organism: Zopfia rhizophila CBS 207.26; assembly: GCA_010093925.1. Taxonomy (NCBI): domain Eukaryota; kingdom Fungi; phylum Ascomycota; class Dothideomycetes; family Zopfiaceae; genus Zopfia; species Zopfia rhizophila. Next base: position 1,703,057 of record ML994624.1, read on the forward strand.
GCTAAATTTCCGATAGACAAGGGTCTGGTCGCAATCACATGGTTTTTGGGCAAGCAGACCGGTCACCACATCCTGTCACAAATATTATTGGATGCGCGGTTTGGCCCCAAATTCCCTGGTCTTTTCTGTACCACAACTTTGGAGTCGGGTAGTCCAGAATATTGAAATCAGCACTCAATCCCTGCAATATCACCTCAGCCGGCCACCCACCTTCCGGGCGTCCCTGCACCCCGACTACCAGCACTCCGCGAGCACCAAGTCTACCTCAGGTCTGCCCCGCCGATCTGGATGCGTTGTTTGCACTTCCATTTAGCGAAGTCTGGAAGAAGCGACATCTCGAATCATGGCCGCAATCATACCAGAATCGGTCGAATTCAAAGAGATGGCGAATGAGCCACGCAGTCGAGGGTCAGCTGAAACGCGTGATCGAGTTGAATTGGCTCGCGTTGGGAAGAAGGAAGTCCTGAAAGTAAGCTTTCCCACAGCGCCGCATGACACTCACACACGGAGGCTGAGCTGACCGGATTGATAGAGGAATTTTGCTTTCATGTCCATGTTGGGGTTTGGATGCATTGTGCTCAGTACTTGGGAAGGTGTATTGATGTATGGCGTTGACACTCTTTACCCTTGTTATTCAGTTTCACTGACTTCATGACAGGTTATTTGCATTGGCATTTCAAAAGTAAGAGAGAGACTCTTCTGGGATATATAGAGCGTTTCGATGCCTTTTGAAGAGGCAATACTTACGAAATGTTAGTGGAGGACCATCAGGCCTTGTCTATGGTTTTATCATCACCTGGATTGGAACGTTATCCATCTTTATTACTTTATCTGAACTCGCTTCAATGTCAGTTTCTAAGACCTCGTCCCCTGGTTAGTCATGCTAATTGAAATTTCCTGTAGGGCTCCTACAAGTGGTGGTAAGTTAACATCCACTTCAACGTCTATTATACAAGCATGATGTTCACCGCAAGTAGGCCAGTATTACTGGTGTGCAATGCTGGGCCCTAGAAAGTATCGAAAGGTCCTCAGTTACATGACTGGTAAGTCATAAGCCCTCTCCCCTATGACCCAAGACTTTATCTGAATCCTAACTTCCTTCAGGTTGGCTTACCGTCTGTGGCTGGCAAGGTGCCCTCATATCCGCCTTCATTCTTTCAGGCTCTATGATTCAATCCCTCGCTGCTCTCAATAACCCTTCCTATAACCCCAAAAACTGGCAAGCTCTTTTGATAATGTATACTTGCATTGTCCTCGCCGCACTCTTCAACACCGCCGTTAGCAGCTTTCTTCCTGCAATCGAGGGGCTTATTCTCATCACCCATATCGCGGGATTCTTTGCGATCCTAATTCCGGTAGTTTACTTGGCCCCGGTTCATAATTCTCCTAAAGAAGTTTTCGATCTCTTCATGAATGAAGGCGGGTGGCCGACTCAGGGATTGAGTTTCTTTTTGGGAACCATTAGCACTGTGTTTATCTTTCTCGGTACGCATCATCATTCCTACACTTCTCAGGTTTTGTTAACAATTAGTAGGAGCTGATAGTGTGATACATGTGTGCCCGTCTGTCCTGTCCGATTGCTCATGCTAACAATTGTCAAGATGTCGGAAGAAATTCGAAATGCTTCACGCGTTGTTCCCTGGGCTACTATTTCCAGTGTACTGGTTAACGGTTTACTGGGCTTCGGCATGATTCTAGGGGTCCTATTCTCTCTTGGAAACGATCTTAAAGGAGTCTTAAAGACGCCTTATGGCTATCCCTTCATCCAGATCTTTATGAACAGCACCCGATCAACAGCCGCTACAACCGCACTCGCATCTCTGTTGCTGGCTTTGATATTCTTCTCAACCATTGGGCTAGTTGCATCAACTTCGAGGATGATATGGTCTTTTGCTCGGGACAGAGGACTGCCTGGCTGGAGAGTTTTGAGCAAGGTTCGTCTTTATTGTTTCGTCCCCCACTTCCGTTCCTTCAACCACCCTACCCTCGCCGGCTCAATTTGCCAAACTAAAACATTTTTACAGGTAGATCCACGATCCTCAATACCCGTCGCCTCAATCCTTACTACCTGCATTATCTCGCTCCTCCTTCTCCTCATATACCTCGGCTCCCCTCTCGTGCTTTCCGACATGATATCACTAACTATCAATTCCTTCTACGGCTCATACTTCATATCAGCCGCGATTTTGCTTTACCGACGTCTCCGAGGCCAGATAAAGGAACGAGGCTCAGGAGATCACTGCCCTTCTATCTCCTTGCCCCACGATGCAAACCACACCGTCACCATTACGGGAGCCGGCACGGACCAGGCCGGGAACGAATTCAATTTAACATGGGGTCCGTGGAGAGTCCGGGGTTGGCTAGGAACTCTAAACAACATCTTCGCATGCACATGGATGCTCTTGGCGCTTTTTTTCAGCAGCTGGCCGACGACGAAGGAGGTCGACGGACAGACCATGAACTACAGTATTTTCATTACAGTATTTGTGGTAGCCGCGAGCGCGGTTTACTATTTTGTTTGGGCAAGAAGGGAGGGCGGGTATATTGGTCCGGTCATCGAGGTTAGAGTCCAGAATTAGCAATAACGAGAGCGTATTGGATCACTTCAATAGTTGATCTCTGAAGAATAGCATGGAGAACCTCTCTTGAGTATCGTGTCGGGAAGGAAGGATTGGCTAGGATTGGCGCACCAGCACCTCAGTTACAACAACGTAATCGAAATCGCCAGGTACCGGGATTGAAGAGTAGTAAAGCATGTTTTATATATACTTTAGAAAAGTAACTAATAAATAAAGCCCTAAACGCCAAAAAAAAAAGAAAAATATTAAAACTAAATACCTACTAGTAACGAGCATAAGCTAGTAACATAGCTATTACAGTTTTAGGTAGTTAAATACAAGTAATTATTTCTAATTTATATACTTTTCTTAAACAGCTTAAGTCCAATTTTTTTTTAAACTAGTTATTAAATATGAGCTATTTTCTTTACCATATAATTAGTTTTTAAAGCTTATAACTTTTTATTATAGTTAGTATAAACTTATAAGTAATTATAAGTAGTTATAAGTAATAAGGTATTATATTAAAGCTACTTTAGTCTAGAAAAAAAGTATAAAAAAAAAATTATTATGCTTTTATAAAGTAACCTTAAAATACTAGTAAAAAGTATTATTTAATATTATATAACTATAGTAAGTAATAGTATTTTATGTAAATATAGCATGTAATAAATTATTACATTTCTTTTTTTTTTAAATAAATAGAATTACTTTTAATTTTATAGTAAAATAAGTAAAAAAGTAAAGTAAAATATAAACTTTTAATTTTTTTATTACTTTTTTTTCTTTTTATTACTTCCTTACTTTTTTTAGTTACTAGATTATTTTTGTTTATTAATTTTAGTACTTTTTTTATTAATAGGCTTTTAGCTAAGCTTTTAAGTATATAAATAAATAATAAGCTTTTTAAATTAAGTTAGTTAGTTTTTTTTAACTATTAGTTTTATTTATTATACTTTATTAATTTATAATAAAGCTAAAAAATGTTACTAAAATAATTAACTTATAAAATATACTTTATAAATTTATATAAAACTTAATTATAAATAATTATTTTAAACTTTTTTTAAGTACTACTTATAACTAAATTAAAATTAGCTATAGTTATTATTAAATTAATAGAAACTTATATTTATATAATAAGTTATTTTTTTAAGTTTTTTATTTTTATATTTATATATAAAGGTGTTAGTAACTACATTTACTAAATTAAGTTTATAAATAATATAAAAATAGTAGTTAGTAAGTATATTTACTTAGTAAGCTTACTATTAATTAAGTAAATACTTAGTAGTAAAGTACTTTAAAATACAATAGTTAATAATTACTATAAAAAGTATTATTTATAAACTTATTAACTATTAATACTATATTTTTAAACTTTATACTATTACTAGTATTTTTTTATAATTAATTTTGTACTATATTTTAGCTTTATATATAACTTTTAAATAAAAAGCTATAAACTTTTAAGTTTTATTATTTTATTTTTAAGTTATTATACTAGTAAAAACTCTATTACTTATATTAGTTTTTATTTAAGTTTAATAATAAAGTAAATAGTAAACTAAAATACTACTTTATAATATTAAAGCTTTAGTTTTTTTAAATACTTTAAACTTAGTATTATTTAAAAAATACTATATACTTTTTTATATAAGCTTTAAAAGTAGTTTAATAATTTATTTATAGTTTTTTAAAAAAACTTAACAAAAATTATAAAAGTTAAAAAAAAAATTATATGCTTTTAAGTATAGTTAGCAGTTTTTAATTTTTAATAGTAGTACCTTTTTTAAAGTTTATAGTAACTTTAATATATTAATAATAAATTTAAAAAACTTAGTAAATATAATATTAAACTTACTTTTATAAATATTAACTTATAAGCTAGCTTTACTTAATTATTTAAGTACTTTATAAACATATATATTATATTCTAATAAGTTTTTTAAATAAATAAAAATGTTGTTTATATAAGTAGTATAAAAGTTATTAAAATAATTAAATAAAATACTATTAATATATTATTAAAAAAAAGTAAGTTTATTACAAAAATTAAATAATAGCATATAATATTTATAGAAACTATACTTTATTTAAAATATAGTAAAGTTTTCTACTAATTTTTTTAAATAAACATAATAAAATATTTATTTAACATTTAATTAAGTAAAAATGTATATATAATACACTTAACTAGTATTTTTTTTAATAAAAGAAAGTAGATAATATTTTTTTTAAGTAATAACATTAAGTAATAGTTAACATAAAAGTACTACTTTTTTTAAACCTTTTAGTAAAAAAACTTAGTATAGTAAAAAGTATATTACTTAAAACTATAGTGCCTTTTTATAAATTATTTTAAAAATAAATTTTAATAAACTTTAGCTATTTAAATAATATGTTGTAAAAAAAGCTTAAAGAAAGCTTTTTACTAGTATTTTTTTCTAGAATAATATTGTAGTTAACACTTTTATAATATAGTAGCAAGGTATTAAATGTTATTTATAAAAATACTTAGTTTAAATTACTTTAAGCTATAAGAATTTTTTTTTAATAAGCTTATTATTATAAGTTGTTTTAACTTAATAATACGTTTCACGTTAGCAACTTTACTCTAACTAATTACTTAATAAAATCTTAGCTCTTTCCGTATCTGGAATAGATAGCCTTAGGTTTAATAGAATAGAGTTTATGCTTTATCACAAGGTAGGGAGAGAGTATACAATAGATTTAATAAAATAGTTATTAAACTAATTCACTTAAGTTTAAGTCTTAACTTAGAGAGAAGATCTCAATTTTAGAGTAACTATAAAGAATTATAAATATCCCTGAGCCGTTCTATGTCTTATATTTATAGGAAACCCTTCGTGCGTATATTGTATACCTGCCGGCAGTATGTTAGATACTGCTAGAGAAGATGATGAAAATGAACCTATTATCTTTCTTATCTGCCTTATCTGCTAAGACTCCCTTGGTCACGTGCGCGACTGCTCCCAATCCTGTGGCATGGTTCTGTATTTCTGTCCTCGCTTCTTGGCTCGTACCTTGGCCTGTGCTAATGCGTCCCGTGCCTGTTTACAATTCTTCCTTTCCAGCTCGAACATACGTTTCCATTCTAGAGCTTTATTGGCTGTCGTGGCTAATTCCCTTAGCCTTTTGGGTGCAGCTGCCTTACTATTATCGTCCGTAACACTATCCCTCTCTTCTAAGTCTTCGTCCCGGAAGATAGTTTCTTTTTTCTATAAGCAGTATAAAGGCAGTAGGTCTTCTGCTTGGTGTTCTAAACTGTAAGACCTTTAGCTTCCTTTCTTTTCTGCCCAGCTCCCTAATGATAACACGTCCTGAGTTATCTCTAATACGTGCTTACTATTTAGCTTCTTAGATCTGTAACGAACTCTGTCACATGCTGTCGCCCTGTTCTTGCTGCCGTGATAACGGTTGTTATTATTTAGTCCATCCTACCTCAGGCCGCTGCTCTAAATGTATTGATTATAGTATAAAGTATAATCTTATCGTGACGTAACCCGAATGGAATCAGTTAGATCATAATAAGAAAAAACTTTAGGATTAACTTTGTTAGGCCTAGGAAGAGATGATCGCTGCCCGCTCTTAAGAGTTACATCTCTATCATTAGTTAGCCTAAATAGATTCTCAGGAGAAGGAGATGTTCCAGCGTGAGTTTACCTCAGTTAATAAAGTTCACACGATAAAGGAGGAGCAAATTTATTAGAATTAATTTAGTATACTATAATCTACAGTATCTAATGTCGCTTTTTTCTCTAGTTTTAAATAGAACGTTCTGTATTCTCCTTACGCCTTGGACTTAGTCCTAGAGCAAGCCTTTATTACTTCTTCTAGTAATACTAGTTAATTAGCTTTAAACTACTCTTTAAGTTCCTAATTAGCTCCTAGGTGTCGTCTTTAGGTCTGTAATCTTTTTATCTAACTAAATATTTCCACTAACGCCTAAACTGTTGGTAGTCCAAAATCTGTTAAACTTCGTACTTAGTAGTGTCTTTCTTAAGTTTAAGTTTTATCTATAGTTTAGCATCCCGTGGTGCTGGTTCTAGTTTGGAGATATAAAAAACTAGGTGAATCTTTATGTCTTTAGGTAATTATAGTTCGTAATTTACAGGTCCTGTTTATCGTTTAACCTTAAATGGTCCTAATTTAACGTGATCCAGTTTTCGTGATAGTTGTTTTATTTCTAAATTTTTCTTTTTTAAGAAAACCTTATCCCCCTCCTCAAAGGTTAGTCCCTTAACCTTAGATTTGTCCTTAATTTATTTGCTAAGATTACCTTTATAGGTGATTTTCTGTGTAATATCTTTATAAAGTAGTTATAAGTTCTTAACTTTCCTTCTTATAGGTTCTGATACCTTATTTAGTTTCTATAGTTCTTAATAAGCCGTAGGCTCATAACTATAGTTCACATAGAATAGTAATTTTCCTATTATTAATAATTTTACAGAGTTATATATAAACTCAGCTATTAGTAGTAAGTTAATCTAATTATCTTGTGGTTTATTAACATACATTTATAGGTATTATTCTAATATTTAGTTTGTCCGTTTTGTCTGACTATTTGTTTATAGATGAAATACTATTAAGAGACGATACTTAGCTCCTAGCTGCCTTATAAACGTCTTTTAGAATATTAACGTGAATAATTTATCTCTGTCTGTAATAAATTCTCATAGCATCCTATATCATGCAATTAAAATTTTAATTAGTAATATTACTAGTTTATTTACTTTAATTTCCGTATAGGTTGGTTTAAAGTAAGTATACTTTATTAGTCTGTTAATAATAACCAGTATTATGTCATACCATTAACCTTTTTAGGTAGTAATTATCGGTATTTCCGTGATAAAGTCTATTATAACTAATTTCTATAGTAGATTTAGTGAAGATATAGATTATATGAGTCCGTACTCTTTATGTCTTAATGTCTTATTCTTTTTATAGTTAATATATTCTAAAAGAATTTTCCTGACCTTACTTTAAATTCCTGGAATCTAGAAGTGTCTGTTAATCTATTTTATAGTCTTCTTAACTCCTTAATATTTATGTATCTTAGCTGAATGTTAGTTCTTAATTAGCTCTATCTATAATTCATCTAGTATATAAATTATTCTTTAGTCCAAATTCTAAAGTAGTCGTTTATTATTAAACTTTCTTATTTGTTTTTTCTAAGTGTTTTCGATAATGACTACGTGTTTAATATTAATTTATAAGCTTCCTAGAGATCTATCCTATCTTTACTTAAGTATTATATTATGAATTTCTAGTATACCCCTTATATGGTCTACTTATTAGCTAAGTGCGTTAGCTACTATATTTTCTTTTCCTACTTTATAAAGTATTTAAAAATTGAATATAGAAACTAATTCCCACTATCTGATTTATTATTAATTTAATTTCTTTATTATTATGAATGTTGTTAGATTCTTGTGATCTGAATACATAATAATTTAGTGCTTAACTCCTTCTAAGTAATGTTTCTATTTTTCAAATACTTAAACTATTGCTAATAGTTTTTTATTATAAATATCATAATTTAACTTAGTAGTTATAAGTTTATGAGATAGAAAATCTACTAGATATTTATGCCTATTATTTTATACTTATAGTAAGATAGCTTTTATAGCTCTGTCTAATATATCTATATATATCTCTATTTAAAGTTATAAATTAAATATTTTTAATATCAGTAGTTCCTGGAATATCTTTTTTAAAATTATAAAAGCTTTATTTTCCTTAGCTTCCTACTTAAATTATCAGTTCTTTTTAAGTAATTCTGTTAAGAGTGTTGTGATTTTTAAATAGTCCTTAATAAATTATTAGCAGAAGCTCATAAATCTAAGAAAAGAATAAACTTCTTTTATATTTATTAGTATAGGCTATAATAAAACGTTTTTAGCTTTATCCAGGTCAACTACTATTCCATTTCAAGATATTAAATATCCTAAGAATTTGACTTTTTTTTTATGGAATATATATTTCTCTATTTAAATATATAGGTTGTGTTCCTTAAGCTTTTGTAGTATTTTTTTAGTATACTTAATATATTCTTTTAGCGTCCTATTTATGTATATAAGCATATTATTAAAATATGCTATTATAAATACGTCTAGATATTCCCTTAGTATATAGTTAATAATTGTCTGGAATATTGCTAGTGCGTTCATAAATCTAAATAATATAACTAGATATTTAAATAACCTATATCTTGTTTTTAGTGTAGTTATCTATTCGTGTTCTTTAGCTATTTATATTTTATAATATTTATTCTTAATATTAAAGAGGCTAAACTATTTAGCTCCTCTAAGTTTATCTATAAGTTCTATTATTAAGAGTATAAGGTAATAATTTTTTACTATGGTTTTATTAAAATGTCTATAGTCAATACATAACCTTTAGTTTACTATTTTTTTTTAGTATGAAAAGTGTTAGTAATGCCATAGTGCTTTTACTTTCCTGTATATATTCTTTTTTTAGGTTTTTATTTAAATATTATTATAACTTCTCTTGCTAATTAATAGATAGTTAGTATAATAGTCTTAGTTTTAAATCCGTTCCCTCTTTAAGTGTGATCTTGTGGTCCTAGTCTTAGTATTCTAATAATTAGTCTTTAGCTTTTTTAAAGAACTATTTTCTAAATTCCCTCTAGTATTTATTCAGTATAATAAACGTGGTATTATAAAGAGTTGTTTTCTTTATCTATATTATAGCTTACATTTATTTATAGTAGTCTTTTCTAGTTTCTATAAACTTTATTCTCTAGTTAATTAGTAGATTCTATTATACTAGCTAGTTTTATCCTAGTATAAGATCCTTACTACCTAGATCTATAATTTTAATATAATAGTTATTTATGTAACCTGCTGCCTTAATAGTCACATTCTCTATTTCAAGATTAATTAGATTTTTTCTAAATATTACTAGATTATTATTTATGCGTACTACTCTTACAGGTTTCTCTAAAACTTTAGTTAAGATATAATATCTTTATACTTACTTATTTAATATAAGTGTTTTACTAGCTCTACTATCTATAAGCGCTTGCGTCTAAAAGCTATTAATATATATATCTATATATAACTTATTTTCATGTCTTTATTTAAGTTATATATAGTTAAGTAATAACTTTTATATTTTGACTTTAGATTAGCTCTCTAGCAGCATAATCATTACTTACTAGCTTTCTAGTTTTTTATTAGTTATTAACTTCTAAGTGGCAGTTATTTCTTTAGTGTTTCCTCTTTTAGTCCGTGAATAAAATATTATTAGAGTTAGTATTAGTTTTATAGTAGTATTTTATACTTACTTTTTATTTCTTTTCTATAATCTTAACACTTTTATTTTAAGAAATATTTCTTAGTTATTAGTTTGGCATGTAATTCTGTAGCTAACTATTTATTTTAGTAGTATTTAGTTTAGTAATATTAGTATCCTAGTTAGCACTTATCCTAGTCTAATTATTTATATTTTTTAGTCTTTAGGTTTTAAAGTTCTTCTTTGGAATCTATATAAATTAGTTCTTACTATATGTTAAGTTCTTATTTCTATGCTATTTATTTTAGTACTTATTTTATTATTAGTTTTTTAACTCATACTGTATAAGCTGCCTATTTATATTCTTATTTAATATATTTTTTTTTTTTATATATCTAGTACTTTTTTTATATAGTCCTCTCAGCAGCTTCTTCGTCTTATACTTATAAAATAAATAGAGTAGGTTTTTTCTCTAGTTTTCTATTCTAGTCCTATTCTAACTCTAGATGTCTAACGGGGTAGTAATAGGTTATATAACTTATAAATAGTATTAGTTTTTATTTATAAATCTCATTTATTTATATAGCTAGTTTTTATTTACTAAGTTTTTTATATTACTTATTACTAGCTACCTGTAATACTTATTAGCACTTATATATCTTATCTTTTAAGATAATTTTCTAGTACTTAGTGATATAATATTTTCCTATATAATATTCTAATCTATAAATTTAGTAGTGTTTCTAGCTTATTTATTATCTAATTATTATAAACATTAGCTCTTTACCTTTTATTATCTCTTAATTCTGTTATTATCTAAATTTTTAATTCTCTACTCTAAAGGGTCCTCTCTTCTGTTAAATTATCTTATAGAATTAATTAGCTTCTTTTATAAAGCTAGCCTGGTATTATTTAATAGTAGCTTTTTATATAATAGTAATTATATTATTAGTTTGTCCTACTAAATAATTCTTAACCTACTAATATAGTATTTTATATTCTTATTTAAGGTATGTATGTTTTCTATAGATTTAATATTACTCTTTCTAAATTCGTTATATAATAGCCTTTTTAGTTATCTAGTTCTTAGCTAGTTTTACTTAAACTATAGTAATCTTAACTAGTACTTTAGTTTAAATATAAGCCTATTTAATATCTACTCTTTATTATTTATAGTTTTTAATAAAGTGTTTTTTCTTCCTGTAACTAAGACATGCTCTGTGTGTGTACTAATCTATTTATTTTTTAATTCACTTATCTTATTTTTACTTATTAATTTATATATTCTTAATTAATACTTAGTTAATTTTTATTGCATTATAGGTTTAGTTATCTTTTCTATTTTTTTATAGTATATGGATTACTAGTCTAGCGTTGTTTTTTTTTTCTTATTCTCTTTAATACTAATAGTTATTAATTATTACTATTTATTTAATAATTTCTAGAAGTATGCTAGGTTATTTTTCTTAAGAAATTTTATTCTTAATCCTATCTTTTAGTCCTACGTAGTATATTATAACTAGAGGTTAATCTACTTAGTTTAGTTAAAATTAGATTTACTTAAATTCTATTATGTAGTTAGCTGCTAATGTGTATTATTTAAGCCGTTAAAGCTTCTAAATTACCTCTATTTCTTTATTAATTTCTCTAAAGACTATAATTATTTCTTTCTTAAAACTCTTATAGTTTTTGAAGGTTTTCTTAATATTATTATTATAGTTTATGAGTTCTACTAATCCTAGATTAGAATCTCCTTTAGCTAGATAATTCTTTATAAGTGGTTTAAACTATTTTATAGCTCTTTCTATTATATTTATACTAGCTACTAGAATCTAATCTTAGTTAGTTATAAATAAAAATTAATTGAATTAATAGTAAAGGTTTATTATGGCCATAAAAGTTTTTAGTTTGTCTCTATTTCCGTTAAACTTTATAAAAGGTTATATTTTAGCTGTTTCTTCTCTGCTAGTTTTACTTACTACTACTTATTATTACAAGTTAATTAAAGCATTATATAACTTCATAATAGCTACTTTTTATTCCTAAATAATTTATTATATACTCTTACTTTTTCTTAATGTACTTCTAGTAGTTAATAAAGATTCTATTATAACTTCTTCTTTATTATTACTTTCTTCTAATAAGTAAAGTTCCTATTCATTTTTATAGTAAGTTATTATAGACTATAATTAGAAATTTGTTATTAAAATCAATCCAACGTCCTCTCCTACACTTTAAAAGGATAGTTATAATATTATAAGTTGTTTTAACTTAATAGTATGTTTTACGTTAGTAACTCTACTCTAACTAATTACTTAATAAGATTTTAGTTCTTTCTATATTTAGAATAAATAGCTTTAGGTTTAACAGAATAGAGTTTATACTTTATCATAAAATAGAAAGAGAGTATATAATAGATTTAATAAAATAGTTATTAAACTAATTCACTCAAGTTTAAGTCTTAACTTAGAGAGAAGATCTTGATTTTAGAGTAATTATAAAAAATCATAAATATCCCTAAGCCGTTCTATGTCTTATATTTATAGGAAATTTTTTATGCGTATATTATATACCTGCTAGCAGTATATTAAATACTACTAAAAAAAATAATAAAGATAAATCTATTATTTTTCTTATTTATTTTATTTACTAAAACTTTTTTAGTCACGTGCGCGACTGCTTCTAATTCTATAGTATAGTTTTATATTTCTATTCTTATTTCTTAGCTTATATTTTAGCTTGTACTAATACGTCCTATACCTATTTATAATTCTTTCTTTTTAACTTAAATATACGTTTCTATTCTAGAGCTTTATTAGCTATTATGGTTAATTTTCTTAGCTTTTTAAGTATAGCTGCCTTACTATTACCGTTTATAACACTTATATAGCTTTTTAGCATTATTTATTAGTATTTTTTTTAATATTAGTTGTTAATAAGCTTATTAATTTTATAAATACTAGTTACTTTAACTATTACACCTTTTTTCTTAGTACCTTACAAAAAGAAATGTTTCTTAAGTAGAGTAAAATTAATTCTAGTACTATAGTATTATATAAAAATAGTTTATTTTCTTTTAATTATTAGTAAAGCTTTAGCTGGTAATTAATAGTATAGCTACTTATTTATTTTATATAAGTTATTACGTTAGTTAATTTGCCATAAAGTACTTTTTTTAGTATAGATATGTTAAATAGCTTATTTTATCTATTAACATTCTCTTAATATATTAAGTTAATTACTAGCTTAGTAAATACCTTACTAGGTATTATAATATTATATTTAGTATTAACTTTAGTATCTTTAAGCTAGACTATGCATCAGTTAGTTAAGTCCAGCATTATTCTTATTAATTTAATCTATTTTTAGCTAATAATTAGGTCGTGACGTCCAGTATTATAAAAAATAAACTATATAGTAGTATAATGCTATTTATTATTAGATTAGGTAAAAAGAACTAATTAACTACACCTATTTACTAATTATTATATCTTGTAATAAGAATACTTTTCTGTAAATAATAGAACCTAGGTTAAAAACATTCCTTAATAACTTAGTATAGTTAAAAATAAATAAAAATAGTTTTTTTAGTTTTAGTATTTAATATACTAAAGAAATTAATATCTACGCTACTAAGACTAACATAGTACTTTATTATAAAAGCAAGGCTACTAATTATATTACTTAGCTATATAGATATATTAAATACCCTAGTAGGGGACTCTAAGTAAAAGACTTTATCTAAAGTAATTTATTTCCTAAGTTTTTATTTAGTTCTAGGGCATTATCTGAGTACTTAATATACTCTTTTTAATTAACTACTTTATTCTCAATCTCTTAAGCGTTAAGTAATTGCGTAAGAGATAACTAGATTTACTATAACTATAGTAAGTTTACTTAAGCTTAAAAGCTAGTATAGGCTTACTTTTTTTAATACTTTTTAATAGATTTTCTTTAGCTTAAAGCAGCGCTCTATGCTTTATATATTTATAGTTAAATTAAACTAACCCATATACTATATACTAAGCCTTATTATAGTATATCTTAAAGGTATAGTATTCTTAGGCATATTTAGCTTTTTATATACGTATATAGCTTACTATACAGCCTCTTATAGAGGTCTTTTTTTTACTAGTCTTATAACATCCTAGTAAGATTAGCAAGCCGTATAAAGTTTACTAGAAACTAGTTAAAATTATTAAAAAGCTTTATTCTAAAAGATCTAAGCTCTTATTATGCCTTAATATATTAGTTAAAGTCCTCAAAAACGCTCTAAAGGTACTATATAAGTTGAAATTTTTAAATTATATTAGTTTTTTTATTAAAGTTTTAAGTACAATAATTATTTTTTATTTAAATTTTTTAGGGTGTTTAAAAACTTATTTTATATTTAAGCTATAGGTTTTAAGTTTTTTATTATTAAAATAGTATTTATTAATAGTTTAAATATTTATATAACTTTACTTATTAAATTTATTTTAGTTTATTATATTCTATAAGTGAGCTGCGCACCCAAGCGAGCTGTGTATCTAGAAATTCACTAAAATCTCGAAATTTTCCACCTTAATATCTTAATAACTACTTAATAATAAATTCTCAAAATTGAAATTTGAGCTTTCGTATATACATTACAGCTTTCATAAGAGTTGCATAAACATTGGTTGAGTAGTTTCTAAGATATAGTAATTCAGCTTCGTTTTAGCTTCTAAATCGCTATATCTCAGAAACTACTCAACCAATGTTTATGCAACTCTCATGAAAGCTGTAATGTATATACAAAAGCTCAAATTTCAATTTTGAGAATTTATCATTAAGTGGTTGTTGAGATATTAAGGTGGAAAATTTCGAGATTTTAGTGAATTTCTAGATACGCAGCTCACTTGGGTGCGCAGCTCACTTATAGAATATAATATAATAAATAGTAATTAGTTAACTTAGTTATATAAATTTATTACTACTATAAATATTTGAAATCTTTTTTATTAATATTAAATTTAGTAAAATAAATTTTTATTATAATACTTTTAATTATTTTTATTTATTATATTATAACTATAATTTATTATAGTTTTATAATAACTTTATAATAGTGCTGTTTGTTTTGCTTACTATAGGCTATATAATATTATAACTAGCTATACTAGCTATAATCTAGTATAGAGCTTAGAGTATAGCTAGCTTATACTTAAATTATATACTACCCTATTTAGAAACAAGCTTCCTTTATACTTCTTCTCTTTTTATCTTAGTGTAGCTAAAATAGAGTTAACTTATTTTATTAACTTATATTTATATAACAACGCGTGAAGACTAAGCCTGTTATTATATTATACTAAGATTAATTTAACTCAGCTAGATGATAATAATATAATATTAAGATCAACCCGCGTAATTAACTTAAGCATTTAATTTATTAATAACTATACCTAGAAAATTAATTACACGACTACGCTGAGTTATTAGTTTATTAACTATATAATCTCCACTAGAAAGCCCTATAGTAGTAGGTAATTAAAATTCTAAGTAATAGTCTATATAAACTCTATAATAGCAGGCCTTAAGAGTAACTTAGCAGGTAACTAGAAAACCTATAGTAATAAGTAATATACCTATTAGGTTAGAAGAAAGCTATAAGAGCTCTAGTAAACTTCCTCTCCTTTTTTTATTATCTTTTTTTTACTAGAAAAACTAATCTCTATAAGCACTACTAGCTTACCTTTTTTATACTAGAAAATTAGCTAATTACTTCACCCTACTAGGGGCTAGAAGCTTTATATATATATAAAAATAAATAGATTAAGACCATAGGAAAGCTCTTAACGCTAGAGATAAGAATTAATTTTAAGATAATAGCTACTAATAATAACTACACGCCTATCTCTAAGTCACTTAAATATACTATTACGTACTATTTTAATAATATAATTAGAAAAGACTATACTATTAAGAAGCTCCGTATTTAGGCATGATATGATAAGAAATTTTTTATAGCTATTATTAAAAGCACTACCTAAGAAACTAACATCTATAAGCCTTAGGAGATAGAGATTACGCTTTTTACTTTAATAACTCTTAATTAAGCGATAATCGCTAGCGAGCTAGAGCGTAGCTATTTTAAAATACTTATATATTATAATTATACTAATACACTAAAAAAAGCGCTTAATATGTCTGAAACTAAGCTTAATAAGGCTAGAGATAAGCTTACTAAGCTTTATTAGCTACTAAATAACACGCTTAAGCGCATAGTAGATTAAGAGAATAAAATTAAAATACTAAAGATATAAATAAAGAAATTTATGTATAATATATACTCCTTCCTCTCTACAAGGGCTAGCCTAGTGTTATTATTAATACTAGTAAAGAAAATACACTTTATAGCTCTGTTATAAACCCTTTAGAATTAAGCTAGCTATATAGCTATAGGACCTAATAATAGTTCTAATATAAGAGATTTTAGTAACTAAACTTCTTAAGTATTACTTTATATACTAGTTACTCTACTAGCTATACCTACTATAGACAGCTATTAAAGTAATAGCTATTTAGCTTAATTTCCTAATCTACTAATACTTAAAAACAGCAAGAATATTATCTTTAATTAATAAAGGGATGTTCTAAAGAATAAGGTATATACTAACTAAAACTAGTTTACTAAAGCTAGTAAATAAGCTACTTAGGAGAATATTATCTCTTATATATATATATATATAGAGAGTCCTGCTAACCAGTACCTCTTAACACTAATATATATAGTAAAAAAAAGTAAGTAGCTAGTTAGCTACTAGTATATAATAAATCACCTAGAAAGGACGTATAGTAATCTATATAAGAGACTTAATACTTACCGTGATTTCTAAAAGCTTTATCTTAGAAACTTTACTAACTTTATTATATTTTAAAGCGATTTTTTTTACCTAGCTTAAGAACGTAGTCTACTTATAGACTAATAAGTAAAAGAATTCTATAAGAAGCTCCTAAACGCTCTATATATATAAATAAACATCTACTAATAATAGTACCGTAACTAGTATAATAAGTATATAAACTTAGTTTAAGACTTTACTAGAGAGCTAGCTCTCAGCGCTAGGAAAGCTACTAAGTAGATTAATAGAAAAATTAGAAGAATTTAGCTACTGCTAACTTAGCAGTCTTATCTAAAAACTAAATACCTAACTTATATAGTAACTACTATTATTCTACTAATACTTATCCTTAAGCTAGCTAGTTACTATAATTATGGGAAATTTAGCTACTTTATAAAAGACTATTAACTATTTACTTAAGCTATAGCTAAAGTAATTAAGCTTATAGATACTAATAAAAAGCTCTATACGCCTTAAGACACTAGTAATAATAAGGAGTTTCAGCTTACTATAAAGGAACTATTAGGGAAAAACTTACCTTAAGGGAAGTCTCTTTTTTAAAGTTATTCTTTAAAGCTACTAGCTAATTTAACTCTTACTAACTGCTATTTAGCAGACCTGCTTTTATTCTATCTTATTATATTTCTACTAACAAACTAGCTATTAAGCTAAGTGGTTTTTTTAATACTAGAGCTAGTAGTTTTATTCTAATACACTTAAAGCACATACGCACTATTAAGAAAGGGCTTAAGATAAAAACTTACTAGATAAAATTTATCCCCCTAGCTAGCTATAATAATAGACTAAATAAATAAGTAGATAAGTACTTCTAGGTAGATTTAGTACTAGATAACTATTACTTACTAATTTATTTCGTTTTCTATAATATTAGCCGCTATAACCTTATAATTGGCCGTAAGCTTTTTAAAGATATAGGTGTTTTAATTAACTATAAAAAGTAAGTACTTAAATAGCTAGATAATAAGCTAATTAACTATAAGCGTAATATTATTATTTTAATATAAAATTTATTAACTAAAATTAACCCCTTACACTAAGCTAATACTAACTAACGTAATGAGTTAATAAATATAGTAATTCTATAGTATATCTATAAGCCACCTTAGTGCTCACTCTAGCGTGTGGTATAGTAAGAGAACTTTAGAAAAATAAAAAAGTAGCTTTACTTATAATAATAGCTAGAGCTAAGTAAGTAAACTCTTTACTTTTAATCTATCTCACATAAAAACCTTTCTAAGGTAGGCCTTAAGATTAATACTATAAAAGCTATTATCTTTATAATATACGTATAACAAAAGGAAACTATACTAGAATATACTAGTATTTATAAAGTAAATAAGCTTATTTAGGACTATAGAAATAAGCTTAACCTACTAGACCTAAAGCTCTCTTCCTAAGACTCTAGAAACCTCTTAGTAAAAGCTTTGCTAGAAGGGCCCTATTAATTAAATAAGAACCTTATAAAAGAAAAGAAACTTTAGTAGCTTATTAAGTAAAAACTATTTTACCTTAGCTACACCAGCGTAACTTAGGCTTACTTTTTAAAAAAAAACTCAAACATACTACCCTCATATTATAAAGGTATTAACTATAATATTAAACTAATAGCTAAGAATACGCTGATATTAAGTTTATTATATAGTATATCTTTTAAATAGCTATAGCTAGTTAAGACCTATTTAAATAACTACCTTTAATAAGGAGTTATTACTTACAGTAACGCTTTATATACTTTCCTAGTATTATTTACTAAGAAACCTAAAGAAAAATAGCGCTTTTATGTTAACTACTATAAGCTTAATACTATTATAAAGAAAGACGCTTATTTAATTCTGCTAATTTAGAAGACTCTTGCCTAACTAGCGCGTATAAAAGTGTTCACTAAGCTTAACATATAACAAGCCTTTTATTATATATATTTAAATAAGAATATAGAGAATCTAACCACGTTTTATACTTAGTATAGGAACTATAAGTACTGTGTGCTATTATTTAGTTTCTATAATAGCTTTATTATATTCTAATACTATATTAATAAGGTGCTTTATAATCTACTTAATAACTTCTATACTATCTACCTTAATAATATTCTAATCTATTCTAAAGACCTGCTATAGTATAAGGAGCATATTACTTAAGTACTAAAACATCTTTAGAATACTAGCTTTTAGGTAGATATTAAGAAGAGTAAGTTTACTATTACTAGAATAAAGTTTCTAGGCCTTATTATTAGCATAGAAGGGATCTAAAAGAACCCTAAGAAGGTCGCTGCTATATAGAAATAGCTAGTACCTATATCAGTTAAAAGCCTATAATCCTTTCTAAAATTCTGTAACTTCTATAGAGCTTTTCTAAAAGACTATAAATATATTATCTAACTGCTTACTAAGCTACTTAAGAAGGGTATATAATATATCTTTAGTAAACACAAGCTAGCAGCTTTCTAGTAAGCTAAGAATCTAATACTATTAGATAATATTTTAGTTTACTACTTACTTTATCGTTAAACGCGTATGGAGATAGACGTAAGTAATAGAGTTATTATAAAGGTACTATTATAGCTCTAAGAGAATAGCCTTTAGTAACCTATAGTCTTCTATTCTAAGACTATAAGCAAGCCCTAGATAAACTATAATATATATAATAAAAAAATATTAGCTATAATTTATAGCCTCTAAGAATAGCGCTTATAGCTTATAGGCTTATAGATTACTAAGTTATTTAGTATCCTAACTAACTATTATACGCTAGAGTACTTCTCTATAAAGCGAAAGCTTACTCCCTACTAGATATACTAGATAATAAGTATAGTAGACTATTATCTAATACTTATTTATTATTTTAATATAATTAATATAGTAGCTGACACGCTCTCGCGTAAGTAAGAGAAATTAAAGATTTAAAAAAATAAAAATAAAGCAGCCTGAACACGTGTCTTTCTTTTAGTAGAATAAATTAATATTAGCTTTATTAAAGCTATAAGTGATAACCTAGCTGCACTATTAGTAAAAGACATGCTAGCTATTAATATAATTAAAGTAATTATTATTAATACTTTTATAGTCTTACCACCTCTAAATAATCCTTACTTATTAATTAATTGTATTATTAAGGTGAACTGTAGCTATGAGAGTTTATAGCTATTTTAAGAGTACACCCTTTCTAGTAACTATTTAGCATAAAAACTTAGCTAGAGCTTTTTTATATACTATAATAAGCTAATAGTCTCTACTATACACTTCTTAAGAACTTATCTTATTTAAGCTATTTATACTACTTAGGTGACTATTTACTTAAGTAAGAGAAAAATAAATAAGCTATTTTACAACCGCTATTACTAAAGCCGCATAGGTAAAAATATAGATAACTATATAACTATATATAAAGCTTATAAATAGAGCTATATATCTTATAATAAAACTCTAGACTTATTTAAATTACTATTAATCCCTAAGCGAGCATAATGAGACGTCTTTATAGACTTTAAGTTTTTTTTCCTAGATAAAAAAGGATATGACTGTACTTTTGTTATTATAAACTAGCTAAGTAAGTATTACTTTTTACTATCTTACTATAAAACTACTACAGCTACTTAAATAGCTAATATGTACTATTATTATATCTAGTAAGTATTTAGTTTACTTAGGTTAATAGTCTCTAATTACAGTTTTTAGTTTATCTTAGTATTTATAAATAAGCTATATTAATTAATAGAAATTAAGTAAAAGCTCTTAACGCTGTATTACCTTTAAACTAATAGAAATACTAAGGTTTTAAACTAGTATATTAACCAGCGCCTATGCCTATTTGTTAATTATTATTAGAATAACTAGTTAGACCTACTACCCTATATAGACTAGGCCTAAGTAATTCTATTATATAAGACTATAGGCTTATTACTCTATTAAATTAAGTTTAGCTATTAGCTAATCTATTACTGGAACTAGAAGAAACATATAAAGGCATTTATTATAGTCTGTAAATAGATATCACGTAAAGAAGTGCAGAGCTACGCTAAAGCTTACTATAATATAATAAAGCTAGCTATAGAGATAGCTTAATAAGGGATTGCTTAAGTATAAAAGTAATAAACTTAATAGGCTAATAAAAAGCACCGTAAGCCAGACTTCTCTATAGGAGATAAGATATATATTATACTTAAGAACTTCACTACTAGCTAATCTAGCTAAAAGCTTAACTAGTAAATATACGGACTCTATTTTATTATAGACATAAAGGGATACTCCTATCGCCTTAAGCTGCTATTATATATGCGTATACTTAACATTTTCTATATAAACTATCTATAAAAAGCTTTTACTTATTTACTATCTAGCTAAATTAAACCTAAGGAACTGCCTATTAAGATTAATAAGTATCTTAAGTAGCTAGTATAGGAAATCCTTAATAGCTGTCTATTCTATAGCTGATTATAGTATAAAGTATTCTAACTAGCTTATAACCTAGATTCTACCTAGTATAACGCCTAAGATTTTATAGGCGCCTTATATAAGGTAAGAGACTACTATAAGGCCTATCTAAAGAAAGCAGGACTACTGGCATGACTAGACACCTAGTTAAAAGCATATAAAGCAAAGAAGGGCCTAGATATAATAGAGAAGAATAATAAGGCGGCTTTAAAGATAAGAGTAGTATAAAGACTAGTAAGAAGAAGACTATAATCTAGAGACTCAGAAACAAGCCTCTTTTAGAAAGAGAGTAATATAATAGTACTACTTACTTTACTTACTATAAGCTATATAATATTATAACTAGCTATACTAGCTATAATCTAGTATAGAGCTTAAAGTATAACTAGCTTACGTTTAGGCTATACACCGCCCTATTTAGAAGCGAGCCCCCTTTATACCTCTTCTCTTCTCATCTTAGTATAGCTAAAATAAAGCTAACTTATTTTATTAACCTATATTCATGTAATAATGCGTGAAGACTGAGCCCGTTATTACAAACTTATACTTATTTTTAAACAATTTATTAAGTTATTTTAGTTTTAAATAAATTTTTTATAGTAAATAATAGTTTTGTTATATATTTTTTATTACTACTACTTTTACTTAACTTATTATTTAAATAAAGTATTTATTTTTTTAATATTAAGTTATTATAAATTTTTAATTAGTTATTTTTATTTATATTAACTTAAATCTTTTTATATTTTTATAAATAGTTATAATATTACAAAGTACTTATTTACTAATTTAGTATTAAATTATAAGTACTTTTTTAACTAAATATTATAATACTAATTAGTTTTTATTTACTTAATATAATAAAGTTTATTAAACCTAATAAAAAAAGCTTTAGTAAAATAAAAATAAGTAAAAAGTATTTAATAAAATAGTATTAAGCTATATTACTTAAAAGTAATTTTAAAGTAATTATAAAAAATTAAAAGTAAAAAGTAAATTAAAATACTTATAGTAATTAAATATAGTTTTTTTAATTATATACTTTTTATAATTAATATACTTAAATTTTTATTATTAAAATAAACTTTTAATTATAAAATAAAATAAAAATTATAAAGTAATATTATTTAAAGTTATAAAATATATATATTACTAGTTATTTAATAATTATGTATAATATTATTAATATATATTTTTTATTATTTTTAATTAAATTTTTTTAAAAAGTTTTTAAAAGTTTAGTATAATAAAATATAAAAATTATATTTACTTATATTAATAATAAATTAATAAGCTTTTACTATTTATTTAATAAAAAGCTAATATAACTTTTTTTAAAAAAAAATTTAATTAATTTATTTAAGTACTTTTTAGGCCTTTATTAAATAGTTAATACTAAAATTTTATTTTTTTTAATTAGTATAAAATTAAGCATATAAATATATTTTAAATTTTATAAATATTTTTAAAAAAATTTACTTTTTATTTCTTATTTTAGTTTTTATATTTTTGATTTATACTTTTTTTTTATATTTAATATTTACTTACTTTTTTTAAAAAAAAATTACTTAAAAGTTAAAATAAAAAACTTTTAAAATCATAAAAAAAAGTTTATTTTAAATAAAAATATTATATTAATAATATTACAATTTTAATAGAAATTAATATTAGTATATAAAAACTTAATTATAAAAGTAAAACTAATGAATATAATTATAATTAATTAATTAATTTTTCTTATACTATACAGCCCTAGCGGCATGTGGTTCTAAAATAAATAAGTATAAAAAAAAACCGTCTTAGTAAACTAAAAACTTTTAACTAGTATATATATAGTAGTCTATATATAGTAGCTCTTTAGTACTAAAAAAGATTTTATAGTTTATTTTCTATAAGCTATCTTAAAGTATGCTTTATAAAAACTAATTATTAAATAACTAATCTCTAAAGCCTAGTGTAGACTGATTTAGAGGCTTACCATATCCTCACTTTATAAGCTTAATAGATATAAAAAGGAATATAGAAAAAGATATAGCTATAGACTTAACTAAGGTATTATAATAAGCATACTTTAAAAAGCTTATTATTTATAGAGATATAGCTATAGCTTTTAAAGAGCTATAGTTATACCTATATAGCTAAATAGTATATATAAACTAGATTCTCTTTTACTACTTATAGTATTCTAAATAGCTATAGTTCTAAGCTATATACTGCTTATTATAAATAGTATATATTAGTATCCCCTTTTTCTCCCTAATATTATACTCTTTATTAGAATAGGTAAAGCCTATATAGTAGTTATATTACTACTATAACTAATAGTACTTAGTTATATACTTATACTTTTAATACTTAAAGTATTAGATAAGGTTATAAATACTATAAAATAGTTTATACTACTTAAGCTTAAAGCGCTATAGAAATCCTTCCTTTATAAACTAGTTTACTTATTTTAAGCTAGTAGTATTTATAATTAAGGCCTTATAGATCTGCCTATTTTATAAGAAGTAATATAGCTAGTAAATTCTTAGTATCTCTATACCTACCTACTTTAGCTAGTAGTTATTATTATAGATATACTTAATTACTTACTCTTATTACCTAACATTAAAGTCTTTTAGCTATATACTATATACTAGTATAGAAAACTTCTTTTTATTTAGCTATAAGCTTTTTTTAAGTGCTTATAGCTATATAATATCTATCTCTAACTACTTTCTTATATTTATTAAGTTTATTATAAGGATAAGATCACTACTTAGAAGCTGATATGCTATAATAATTATATCTAAAGTTACTAATTTCTTTATATTATTAACTCTTTATATAAGGGTCTTTAGGTAGAGTGCTTTTATAATATTACTATAGTATATAAAAATCTTTTATATAAAGCACTTTAGAACGTTACAGTCGGATATAGAGATTATTAGCTTAAATTAAAAAGTTACTATATAAATTAATAATAATAGCAGTAATGCTAATTAATAGGGACATAATAAAAGTTTATTTAATAGATTTTTAATATATTTAAGTTAACTCTCTTAAGCGGTGCTTTACTCCTACTGGTTATATTACTATTACTCTAAAAAATTAATATTCTATTACTACTAAGTAGTTTATTTTATTAGCTAACTAATTAAGACCTATAGCCCCCACTATATAAGCAGGTATTATATATTAAGTTTATTATTAAAAATAGTATTAAATTTAGTAGTTGCCTTTTATGTATGCTCTGTAAACATAAGCCTTAATAGTAATATTAAAAAAATAATAAAAACTAACATTTCTAGGTAGTAAAAGTAATTTTTAGTTATAACTAAACTATTATTTATACTTATATTATTAAACACTAGCATTCTCTATAAAACAGGGATACTAGGTGTAAAGGATTAAATGCTAATAGAATTAGAATAATACAGACTCATTATATAATAATATTAATAGACAATAAAAGTATATAGTATGGAATATAATTATATTACTATTATATTCTTTAATTTTCAAAAATAAAAAAGTAATATATATATATATATATATATATTTAATACAATTTTTTTAAAAAAATAAAGTTATATAATTTAAATAATACTTAATTATAAGTTAAAAAACTTATTTTTTAATAATAATAAAAACTTACATATTTTTAAATTTATTGATACTTATATAAATAATATTTAAGTTTTTATAAAATAACTTAAGTATATTAAAATTAAACTTAATTTAAAATATATATATATGTTTTTTAAAAGTTAATTTTAAATTTATTTTTAATTTAAAAAAAGGAATATTTTTATTTATTTAAATTAACTTATTATATTATTAGTATTTTACTATATTTATAAAAAGTTTTTTAAGTTTATATTATATTTAGTATTATTAGTTACTTTTATAAATAGTTTTTATAAAAAATTTTATACTATTAATAACATTTATAAATATATTAATATTATTTTTTTAAAATATATTAATAATATTGCGACTTGTAATTTTACTTAAGTAATTAAAAATAATTATAAATAAAGTAAACTATTTTAAAGCTACTTTAATATAAAACAAAAAAGTAAAAAAAAACTATTTAAACTTTTATAAAGTAATGTTAAAATATTAGTAAAAAAGAATTATATAATATTACATAACTATAGTAAATAATAATAATATATATAAATATAGTATATAACAAGTTAATAAATAATAAAAGTAAAACTTTAGTACTATTTTATATTTTAGTTAATACTATTTTTTAAGTAAAAGTTTATTAATGTACTTTTAAAAATAGTAATAATATTAAAACAAAATTTAAAAAAATTTTTATTTTAAACTATATTATTTACTTATAATAATATATTTTATAAGTAAGTTATATATATAAATAAATTATATACTTTTATTAAAAAATAGTTTTTTTAATAACATTTATAATTTTTAATAATAATTTTTAAAAATTTTAATATATTACAAACTATAGTTTAAATTACTTTTATTTAAATTTTAAAGTTTATTATTTAGTAATAATAAAAATATAAATTGTTAAAATTATTTTTAAAATAAAGTAACTTTTAAGTTTAATAACATATTATTAAGTTCTAATATTTTAATATAAACTTAGTACTAATTATATTACAAAAATGTAGATTTATATTAAAATTTCTAGAATTTATTACTAAATATTAAAAAAGTTATTAAAAAAAACCTTTTAAATAAAAGTATATAAAAAATTTATATAAAAAAATTATTTATAAAATACGTTATATTTTATAAAAAAAGAATTTATAATAGTTGATTTATTAAGTAAAAATATCTATAATAAACAAAAAAAAATTTAAATTATAAAAAAAAGTTTTTAAAATATTAGCTAAAATTTTACTTAAAAAAAATTTTACCAATTTTTTTATTTTATATTATAGAATTTTATGAAGTTTATAATTATACTTATAAAAATATATATAGTTATAAATTTATTAATAATATTATACTTTATATATAAATTTTAAATAAAAACTAATTATAATACTATTATTATAGTAGTGCTATAAATAGAGAGTTAAGTACTTAATAAAAAGTATTAATTAATTACTAAGAATAGTACTAAGTAATAATTTAAAACATTACGTAAAAAATATATATATAATAAGTTATAAACTAAAATATTTAAAGTAAAGGCTTATATACTAGTATAAAGCTAATATATAAGTATATAATATAAAAAAAGAGCTTATAAAAAAAGCTTTCTTAAAAAACTCTTATATTATAAATAGTTATTATAATAGTACCTTTTTTTTAAATTTAAGCTCTTATAAAAAGTATTTATATTAAATATTAGGTTTAAATTAGTTTAAGTTTTTAAAGCAAAAAATTTTTATAGTAGCTATATTTTAAAAATTACTTATAAGTTTCTATATTAGGTTATTATATTTAATTTATTTAATTAGGTATTTATAGCATTTCCGTCTGCAATTTAAGTGTAGTTCTTTAATTTATTTAATATAATATTTAGTTTCCCTATTAACTTTAATAGGTTTAAGTAGTAGGTTTTATTAATTTAAAAAGTATTTAGATTTAAGCACAACAGGCCAAAGTAATAATATATAGAAAACTAAGTATATATTTAAGAATTTAAAGAGTTTAAGTAAGTACGTGTATAAAGAAACTATTTAAAAGATATAGTATTTTTCTAAGACCTTTAAGTCTAGCTTCTTAAAAAATTGCTTTATTTAAATATTTTATATATTAAGCTAAACTATATCTTTTATCTAATAGTTAGATATAAATAATTGTTTTTAGTTTATGTATTTTTTTTAAAGGACTTAGGCCCAAATCATCTCTTTTTAAATTAGTTATTAGATATTAGCTATTTTCTCTACTATGTAGTTAACTTCTAAGGCTTATAATACTTAGTAAAAACGTTTTTAAATTCTTATAAAAAGTTTAAAACCTATTTAAAAATATTAGCTTGTATTAGCTAAAAATAGTAAAACTTTTATAAATTTAAATATAGTATTATTAGCTTTAAACTGTACTAAAAGAAGCTAGTTTACTTAGTTATTTTACTAATAGTTTATATATATATATAGGACTTATTTTATTATACTATTAACTCTTTTTATTTAGCTATTAATTTCTAGGTAATATACAAAAAATAGTTAGAGTTTAATTTATAGTTATTAATAAAGTTTATTATAAAAAGTAAAAATAAATTATATTTTTTAGTTTAATATAATTATTTCTAAAAGACTATAATCTATTTATACGTGTTAATAGAAGAAGTAAGTAATATTTATAGTAATTATTTTACTATAAGAAATTAGGTATTAGTATTTTATAAAGTAATTAACTATAACTATAACATTAATACAGTCTTTAGATTCTAGAAAGTTAGTAATAAAGTTTATAAAGATATCTTTTCATCTCTTTTTAAGAATAGAGAGAGGTTTTAAGAAGCTATAGTACTTTTTACAAAAAGTCTTTAATTTTTAATAAGTATAATAATAAGATATATATTAACATATTATTTTAAATATTTAAAGCTAGTAGTATTTGTGTTATAGAATTTTAAGAGTTTTTTTATAACTAGAGTAGCTACTAGCAGAAAAATCGTACATAATTTAAAAAAGTTTAATTTTAAGTTTATTATTATTTAGTATTACTAGCTAATTGTAATAGTATAACTAGCTTTTTTAGATTTTATACTTACTTAAAAAAAGCTTTTTAAAATGTTAAGTTCTATTTTATATTAGTAACAGAATTTCTTAAATAAACTTATTATTTAGGTATTTATTATTAATAATTTATTGAATTAACTTATTTGTCTTAGTTAAGTTTAATTCTAGAGTATTATTAAATAATTTAAAGTAGAAAAGTATTTATTATTACACTCTTTAAACTTTTTCTTAAGCTAAAGTATTTTATATATAGTAAGTAAAAGTATTTAGTTTTCTACTCTACTTACCTAGTTAGTACGTAATAGTAAAGTTAAATTAAAACAAGTATTTTACTTAGTAAACTTATTAGTAGCTAAGTTACTTTATAATAGTAAAGTATTAAAGATTTTTATAATTATTTAGTACTTAAATTAGAAACACAGTACTTTTTAATTTAAGTCTTTATTATTTAAAGTAATGTATAATAGCTAGCAGTTTCTTATTATATATTTTATAGTTATATTTAGCAGAATTTAGTTTCTTGAAAAAGTAGACTATAGGTCTTAGTTTACTTTATTTATTTTTCTAGAAAAGAACTTTAGTAGTTATATAGTTTAAAAAGTCAGCTTCTATAATAATTAGTAACTTAAAATTAAAGTATTAGAGAACTAAAATAGTTATAAATACATATTTTAAGCATTTAAACGCCTTTTAGTAAGTGTTATTAAATTTAAATTAAATATTCTTCTTTATTAAAGCTATAAGCAAGAATGTAATATAAAAAAAGTTATTAATAAATTATTAATAAAAGTTAGCAAATTCTAGAAATACTCTTATATTTTTTATGTTCTTAGAGAATTTCTAGTTGAAAATATTCTTTACTTTATTTAAGTTTATACTAATTCCTCTTATTAAAATTACATACTTAAAATAAGTAACTTATTTTTAGTAAAACTTATATTTATTAATATTAAGTTACAAGCTAGCTTTATTTAAGGCTTTTAAAACTTATTTTATATATTATTAGTATTTATATAGAGAATTGCTGTAAATTAAAATATCATTAAAATAAACTATATAAAATATATTAAGAAATAGTTAAAGAATATTATTTATATAGTATTAGAATATACTTAGTATATTGGCTAGTTTAAATAGCATAATAAAATATTTAAATAGGCTATATTAAGTTTAAAAAGTAGTTAACTATTTATCTCTCTTTACTATATAAAAGTAGTTAAAAGCTAAGATAATATCTAGCTTTATAAAGTACTTTACTTTACTAAAGCAAAATAGAGTTTCTTAAATTAATAAAATTAAATAGTAGTTTTTAATAGTAATAGTATTTAGAGCTTAATAATTTATATAAATTAGAAATCTTTATTAGGTTACTTTATAAAGATGACTAGTATAACTATAGAAAATAAACTTACTCTAATAAATTTTTTAGTAAGATAGTTATTAAAACACTTTCTAAAAGCTTTTATTTTGTTTTAAAACATTTCATTAAAAAGTCTAAATCTAGGTTGCTTTTTTTTCTTAAAAATAATCTTATAGTTATATAAATAATATTTAAGTAGTTTATTAGCTTTTTTATATAAAAATATTTAAAAGATATTATAGTACTTCCTTAGAACCTTAGTAGCTAAATTAGTATAGATTTTTAAAACTAAAGCTTTATTAATATTAGCTATTAAAATAGTAAAGATTTTGTATTTATGTTTCTAGTTTATTTATATAAAGAGGGCTGCTAATTAGGCAAATATTTATATTTAATTTAGAATTCTTATAAGGGCCTTCTAGTAAAGCCTTTACTAAGAAATTTTTAAAATCTTAAAAAAAAAGCTTTCTTATAAGGTCTTTATTTAGTTTAGTGTTAAATTTAGGTATAAATTTAAATTCTAAGTAAAAGCCTTTTAAAGAACAGTTTACTAAAAGGTTCTTTAAGTAAGTATTAAGTTCTTATAATTAATAGTTTATTTTAGCTAACTAGTTATTATGTTAAGTTTAAATAGTTAATAATAACTTTAAAAAGCAAGTCTATAAACGCTATATATAGATAATATTAAAGTAAAAACCTTTTAGTAAAGAGTTTACTAGAAAGTTTTTTAAGCAGGTAATATTTTCTTTTAAATAGATTAGAAATTAAAATAAGTATAGGTAATAGACTTAGTAATAAAAAGTATTAAAAAGTAGATTTTATAAATTATAGTTAAATTTAACCTTATGCTTTTTTATTTAAAATTAGCTAAAAATTAATTTATAGTTTCTATAGCTATTATAAAGAAATAAATTTTCTTAATATAATTTATATAATAAAAAGTTATACTAGTAGTATATAAAATATAACTCCTTTTAAGACATTTACTATTAAAACTAGTAGAATATAAAATGTTTAAAAGTAATAAAAAATAGAGTTTCTAAGTACTAACTAAAAATCTACTAATATAATTTATACTAGTTACTTTAGTATTAATTAAAGTAGTAATAAAATAGAATAAGCTATTTTATTAGATAGTATAAGAAATATTTACTTAATAGTTTTAAAAGTTAGTTACTAAATAAAAGGTTTAAAAGTTAACAAAAATCTAGTATTAAAAACGTTTTAAGAAGTAACTTAATACTAAAATAAAGCTTTTAGTATACTAGTTTAAAGAGTTTAGAAGTATTCTTATTTACAGGAAAATTTAAATTTAGAAAAAGAACAAAAACAACTTATTTATTAGAGTTAGAATAGATTTATAAATTAGAGTTCTAGTAGAAAAATAGAGTAGTTTTAAGAAATATAACTATATTTATTATACTTAAAATATTAGCTATTATACTTTTAAGCTTTTTGCTTAACTAACTTAATAAAAGTATAGTTAAAGATATTAATTTCTATAATATTAAAATTTCTTTATAATACAAATTACAGTTAAACAAGACATAGTAAAGAGAAATACTAAAAATTATTATTATATAAGAATATTAGGTTAGTATAATTATTTAATGTATTAGAAATTTTAATACTTACTATTACTTAACAAAAATTATTGTTTAATAACCTTTTTAGTTAAGTAATTAAATTGATTTTATTTAGTTTAGTATTAGCAGCTAGTTTATAAAATTTAATAAAGTAAATAGTAAAACTCTTTTATTTTTAACAAAATTAATTAAGCTTATTTAAAATAGTATGTTTTCTATTTAGGTCTTTATATATAGCTTATAGAAAGATAATTAATTATTCTACTAAGTATATATTCTTGTTTATAAAAAAGTTTATAAGTGTTACTAGGTTTTTCTTTAGCCTTAAATATATATATAAAAGTTAAAAGTATTTAGTAAAATATTAGTTAGTATTATTTTTAAGCTTATAGTTAAGTTTCTTAATAAAGATACATAAATTCTTTTATTTTCTAGTAAACATTAAAGAGTTAAGTAGATAGTTAGATTTTATTATTATTATTAATATAATAGGTTTTAGTATAATAGTTAATTTTATGTTTCTAACTATAGCTTAAAGAACTTAGAAATAGGTACTAATTATAATTATAAATAGAGTTAAGATTATAAAACTTAAACTAATTCTAAATAAACTAGTAATAAAAGCTAGACTTTCTTTAATAGGGGAGATAGTAATAATAAAAATTAAACTAATAAACACTTACTTTATTTTATTAAGCTTAGTGTAAAAAGCTTTTATATTTTTTTTATATTAGGTTTCTTATTTTACTAAAGTATTTATAAGTAATTCATTACTTACCTTTAGAGACATAAGTTAAGAGATAAGATTTTTAAGAATTTTAACAAGATCCAAATTACCTATTATAAGAAATTAGTAAAGATATAATATAATATTATAATAATACTATAAATAGAGGATTAAGTACTTAATAAAAAGTATTAATTAATTACTAAGTATAGTACCAAGTAATAATTTAAGACATTACGTAAAGAAAGAAAGAATATAATAAGTTATAAGTTAAAATATTTAAAGCAAAAGCTTATATGCTAGTGTAAAACTAATATATAAGTATATAATATAAAAAAAAATATAAAAAAGGCTTTCTTAAAAGGCTTTTATGTTACAAATAGTTACTATAATAACTATAAAGTATATTTAAAATTTTTATATTAATTAAATAATTTACTATAAAATAAATTTTATAAATATTAATAGTACTAAAAAATATTACAAAAAAATTTATATTTATGTTTTTAGTATTTAATTTAACTTAGCTTTTTATTAAAATATATATATTTATAAAAAAAATTTAAATATAAAAAAATTGTAAAAATTGTAAAAATAATTTTATAATATTAGAATACTTTTAGTAATTAGTTTTAGTACTATAATTTAGTATTAGTTTAATTAAAATAAGTTTAAAAAATTAGTAATTACTTAAATTAACTTTATAAAATTTAAATAAAATACTTATAAATAATTACTAGTATGTATTATATTATACTAATAATAGTTTTAAAATAAAATTTTTACTTTTTACTATAATTTATATTTAATATAAAAGTTTAAAATAAAATTTAAAAATAATAATAATATATTTATTTATATATAATAAAAATATACATATAAGTTAAATTTTAAAATAGTTTACAAATATACAAAATTTTATTAAAAACTAAAAGTAAATAAAAGTAAATATAAAAAGTATATTAATTAAACTATAAACTATTATTACTTATAAATTATAATAATAAAAGTAAACTACTTAATAATATAATTAAAGCTTAGTATATAAATAAATTTTAATAAAAAATTTAAAATATATATAGATTTTTATAAAAAAAACTTGATTTTTATTTAAGCTTATATAAAATATATTAGCTTTATACAATTTTTTATAAAAATTTAACTAATAAGTTTTTTTACTACTATATATATTTATAGCTATAAACAAAATATAGTAAAGTATATAATTTTTTTACTACTTTTAATTTATTTTATATTTAATTATACTAAAATTATATATAAATAAAACTTATAAAATAGTTTATAAAATTTAAAATACTTACTTAATTTTAAGTAATAAAAGTAATTAATACTAAAAAATTAACTTTTTTATTATTTTAGAGTTTAAAGTAATAGTAAAAAAAATTATAATATATAAGTATAATAACTTAAATTACAAACTATATAAATAATAAAAAAGTAAAAATAAAATATTATAATAATAAACTATTAACTTTTTTTACTATAATATATTAATAAGTTTTTTTATTTATAATACTTATTTTTTATAAAAAAAATTAGTTTATATAAATTTATAACAAAACTAAATTAAGTAGTAAATAAAATAATAATAATAATAAAGTACTTATTATTATAATTAATACAAAAGTAAATTAATATTTTTACTAGTAATTAAGTAGCTTTTTTATTATAAGTTAACTTAAAAAGAAAGCTAAATAAATATAATATAATATAAATATGTAATACTACTTATATATTAGTAAATAAATAAAATTAAATACTTATTAAATAAGTATTAACTAGGTTTAAATTTAAACTAAAAATAAAGATTTAAAAAGTAGTATAAAAAACTATTATATGTAGCTAGATACTATAAAAGCTATTAACGTTTTTACAAGCGAGTGGGCCACCTCAACCGACCCCCACCACTTCAACAGCTAATAACAACCCACAACCATCAGCCATTATTACCAGAATTAATAGGTAGATGGCTAGCCTTAGCTTCAACCTGTAGATACTTCCTTATATCGTGCCCAGTCTACCTGCAGCGTCCACAGCGCCTAGGCTGTCATGGGCCGTCAGCTCCACGTCTCTTGCTGGAAGCTATTTCTACCCTTATCTGCGCGTCAACATCAGCCTGAGCTACTATAGCTACACCTTCTGCCTGCGATAGAGTCCCTAGTCTCTGTATATGCTTCTTTTTACGCTTCCTATGCTCTGATATGACATTGTTGGCCTGTTGTAGGGTGGCCACCTGTGAGCGCATTAGGACGCCAGCGTGTGCCATCATCGACGCACCCTTAATAAGCTGGTCTAGTGATTCCAGAATTAACGTAGGTGAGCTATTCTGGTGCTGCTTCATACGTCTACGTAGGTGAGTAGACTGACTGTCTAATTCAGCGACGTTGCTGGGTGTCTGGGGTTCCCACGGAGTCGCCTCTGTAGGCAGCTCAAAAGTCTGTAGCCTGACATCTAGCCTGGATAGAACGACGTCTGGGTCAAATGGAATGAGGCCTGTACCTCGAAATCCTCCACGTATATTGCTCTCAGTAATTGAGGCTAGATAGGCTGCCTTGAAGAGTGGCAGAAAGTCAAGCTTAGTGACGTGGAAGATGTGATTCCTAACCAGCTTATCAACCTCCTATCCATAGGCCAGCTTAAGAGGCGCAAAGCAGCCTACATCAAGAGGCTGTAATAGATACGACGCGTGTGATAGCATACAGAGTGTATGAATATTCTTCTTCTTACAGAGCAGCTGAAATTCAAGAGAATCGTGGCTCTCATGGCCATCCAGAATCAATAGATGATTGACGCCTATAGTCCTATCCTTCGTGTACTCGTCAAAGTGCTCTAGCCACTCAATACCTATTGCATTTATTGTCCAGCCATTCTCACTTAGTGTAATCTTTGAGCCTGGTAGTAGGTCACTACCCTCGTACCAGCAGGATAGGTGGACAACGCCAGCAAAGATGATGAATGGTGGAATTGGCCAGCCTTGACTATTCACGCCTTGGATGACTGTAACCTATTCCCTATTGCCTGGCTGTATAGTCTTAGGCTGACTACGTCGCTCAGAGCCTGTAACAACTTTAGCAGTTGACGAAACACCCATCTGGAAGCCTGTCTCGTCAAAGTTGTACGTGTCTTCGTTGGTGATGCCATGCTTTGCCTTATAGTTACGTACGAGGTCAAACCATGGCTGTATAATAGCAGGATCCTCACAGCGAGCACGCTGATAGTTGTATTTCTTATTATATTTTGTCTTGATTTCCTCAGTCCTTGTAACAAAGTTGTGTGGCCATTGGACGCCGACTGTCAGGTTGGATCGCTCAGCCAGCAGATAGTTGGCCATCTCTCTTACGTAGATGAGCTGAGGCGCGAATCCTCATGAATCCAGGTCTAGGATATGTACGACTATAGCCCTCTCTTCTCGCTTTGTG
The DNA here is from genome assembly GCA_010093925.1 of Zopfia rhizophila CBS 207.26. Lineage (NCBI taxonomy): Eukaryota > Fungi > Ascomycota > Dothideomycetes > Zopfiaceae > Zopfia > Zopfia rhizophila. The sequence goes on from ML994624.1 coordinate 1,737,988, forward strand.
AGTTTCTTTGAATTAGGCTCACAATCGCGTCGTGAACTGATTCCATCAATTCGTCGCTTAAGTGTATTCCTGGGGACTTCATAGGTTGCTGCTGCACGTCGCACGGTCTGGATTTGATCTCGCTGGATAGCTGACTTAGCTAGCAATAGTCTACCTTCGCTGCGGATAGATTCAGTCGTGATTTGTTGAGCCATGGTTGTTGATAGTTGATGTGTCGTGATTCTCGCTTTCAGGTGGCCCACTCGCTTGTATGGCCCACTCGCTTGTATGGCCCACTCGCTTGTATGGCCCACTCGCTTGTATGGCCCACTCGCTTGTATGGCCCACTCGCTTGTATGGCCCACTCGCTTGTAAAAAACGTTATACTAAATAAAATCTATTGTTGTAAACACTACAATAGTAGTAGAAAAGAAAAAGAAGAAATTCTTTAAGGATATTAGAAGATTTCAAAACAAATAAACACTACGTTACTAGGAAAGCACACTTAAACGCTCTACGACGCCTTTAGACAATGGGAGGCTAAAGTGTTAGTACAATTACGAACGGGAATGGCCCAGCTAAATGGATATCTACACTAAATTAGAACAGCAGAATCTAATCAATGCGCATGCTGTCGGGCAAAAGAAACAATTAAGCACTTCCTTTTCCAATGTATAAAGTAGGAGACACACCAGGCACAAATGTTAGAGTAGACGGAATCAAGAAGAAGCAACCTCTCTTTCTACTTAAGAGGGAAGATACCATCTGACTTAGAGAAATGGGCGCCAGATATAAGCGTAGTTAAAGCAACCGTCAAGTACGCCATAGCTACAAGACTAAACAAGTAAACTGACCGCACCCCAAAAGGTACGATGCCCATCCACATCTATAGAGAATACTAACTCTCACCTTGCACCCTCATGCATGAGCAGGCTACGCTTCAATTGCCGCAGATAGGGCACTGGACATCTGGAGGAGAGACTCTAAGACTGCTTGCTACTAAACGCGCACAGGAGTGGAAGAAAGATGATAGCAGACAGTAGATAGAGGCAGTGCGGAAACATGTATGGGCTTGAGGAGTTTAAGTCGGCATGGAGGAAGCGTGGCTAAGTAACATGGTGTTCTAGTGCCCTTTAGGCTTAGAGCCGGGCGGAATAAAACTCTACCTACCTACTTATACCAACTCTCCACTAAACCTTTATATCACAGCACCCAAGTTCACCCTATATCAAAGCCTCAAGCGAACTCCAGTAACCGAACTCCGGCTAATCAAGCGCTACCACAGCAATCTCAACCGTCTCGCCTGTCTTCAGCTTCACATAATCAGAACGTACTGCAGCCATCTCAAAATTCTTCCCACCCTCCAGCTTCACGGAATCAGAATGTACTTCAGCAAACTCAAAAGCTTCACATACTTCGACCTCAAAAAGCAGAGCCTTTCAAGTCGGGAAGGTAGTTCAATCATCTCAACTCACCGCCCAGTCCAAAGTTTCAAGGAGCCAGTACAAGCGATTCGACTGCTTTGGGCCTCGTCACATCTATGGAGCTCATCTCGCGTCTAAGGGTGAATACCGTTATGCAATTTGCAAACCGCCGAAGCCACAACAAAACCCTGACGCACCGTGACTGGAAGATACCCAAGGACTGAGCGAAAGTAACTGTGCCTAGTTGCGTTAAGATATTGGCGTTAGATGAAAGCGGAACCGTTCAAGGAGACCCGAAGGGGTCCAAAAATGAGACGGAACTGAAACATTTCTTCTCTTGTCATCCCACAAGTGTCACCGAGTAGCGCCTCGTCCTCTCTCTACCATCGGCCTTCCTACGTTAGCTGATTTCGAATCCACTTACGTACCCTCTTACGTGCTATCATACGCACGATCCACCCCTGTTGTGTATATATATCGACTTGTCGCTCATTTAATTGATCATGAGCTGGCTGCACATTGATTCTATACATTCGGTGACAACAAGCCCCGTGGCTCACCAAGCTCAACAGACCCAGCGTGGTCAAAAACCTCAGCAGAAATATTCAGTGTCCTTTCGCCGTTTATATATCCTTGACGGTGTCAATCCTGATTACGTTGCAGCATTTGGTTCTCACCTCCAGAGGTGCTAATAATCAAGTGAAACTTGACACTTGTTTGCGACTTGCTTGCTTGCTTAATAGTTACTTGATAGTTTTCTGGTGTTAATCCCAAGTTTCCGGGTAAGTAAGGCATTAGGGCCAGGAGAAACGTCTCTCCAAAAATTCTTACTAGCTCGCTTAACAGCTAAGGCTCTACTTCCACCTATAAACTTTTACAACTTTACAACAAATTAAGCTTTACAACCTTTTTACTTCTAACACGTAACTCTAATTCTAACACATACATAAGCTACTAAATAATAAAAAGAACGTAATTTTTGTAATAAGTAAGTTACCAAAAAAGTAGAAAACTAAAAAAAAATATAATACTAATTATAGTATAATAGGATATAGTTTTAAAAAGTACTAAACTTTTTAAACTTTTATACTAGTTTTTTTACTAGTTTTTAATTTTTTTAATTTTTTAATTTTTAATAAAGTTGTTAATAAAACTAAAACTAGTACTAATAATATATATTTAAAAGTTAAAGTATTTATTAAAGTTTTTATACTATATTTAGTAAACTATAAAACCTATTTTATAGTAAAAACTAAATAAGTAAAAAACTAAAATTTAGTTAAAAATAGTTTAATGTTTTTCTTAATTATATTTACAATTTTTTTAAAAAAAATTTTAATGATTTTAATAAAAGTATAGCTAAAATAAGTTATTTACTATTTTTATTTATAATAGTAATATTTAATATAATATAACTTTTTATTATAATTATATATTACTAATAAGTATATTCACGTATTTTAACTTAATTTATATTAGTACTAAATTTATATAACTATTAAAAAAATAGTATTAAAGTTTTCACTTTTATATTCTTTATTTGTTTCTTGTATAATACTTTAAGTAAAGACTTTAGGTTAAAGACATAAGGGCCAACGCCCCTTCTGCAATTAGAAGCATGTTATTATTTGGTGAGACAGCCTACTTATCGCTACTGTAGACTTTAGCGTGAATGAGAGGCTGTTCATGCTGTTCAGCACACAAACAACCCTGGGCCCGAGCATTGGGATGTACTTATAGGGACCTTTCTCTACCTACGTAGTAAAACGGAATACTGTATCACATTTGGTGGAGAAAGCAACGACAAACTTGCCGGATATACAGATGCCAGTTTCGCTGAAGATTCTGCAACCAGACGCTCAACAGGAGCTCACAATTTTACCTTAAACGGAGGACCCATCAGCTGGTCTTCAAAACGTCAGTTAATAGTCGCATTGTCAACTACAGAAGCAGAATACATGGCTATGTGTCAAGCTATTAGAGAAGCCACCTGGCTCAGACAACTGCGTACTGAATTGGGGCTTCATCAAGAATCTGTCCAGATTCATGCAGACAACAAAAGCGCTATAGCTCTGGGCAAGAATCCTGAATTCCATAAGCGCAGCAAGCATGTCGACGTTCAATACCACTACGTACGAGAGCAGGTACAGAGCGGAAGAGTCACCACGCCCTACCTGCCGACCAGTCAGATGATTGCAGACGGCTTGACTGAACCTGTCAATCCAGAACTGCATATTCGATTTATTGATCATTGCCGGCTCGACCCGGATAGAGCAAGCAAGAAGAGGCATGATTGAAACATCTCCAAGAAAAGGCATCGTACGCAAGCTTGAGAGGGAGTGTTGGCGAAACCGTGATGTGCAACCGAGCAGCCTCGTCGCCGATCCCTCTTGTCGATCCTCTTTTCCCCCTGTCGATCCTTATACAGCTTACAAATCACTCTCGGAAGCTTATCTCGCTCGCTATTTATGTACAATAGCCCTCCTTAGTTATTCAATTCAATTCAATACATACAATACAATATTTATGAGTACTCCAGCTGCCAAGACATGAGCTCTGCCATCATCCCCTAAGCACGCAAGACCTACTCTGTTTGGGCCTAAGGGCTTAGCCCCAAATGATGTCTTAATGAGTGTCGCCTAGGCGGAAGATATTCTCAAGGGTGACTTGTTATTTTGACCATACTTCCATATGAGGAGCCGATGAACTCCTCCCTCCCATGGAATGGCTGTTGTGATCTGACCGGACGCAGAGAAAAGATGTAGCAGCAAACTCATGAACTGAAAACTAAGGATGGCTATTGTTGCCGTGAGAGCGACCTCCTGGTCGGACATACTATTAGCCGGCTTGGCAATTCTTTGCTGTATATAGACTCTTCTTGCCCTCTAGATTCTCAGGTCCTTAATGCAATCTTGTTCAGTCTCTCAGCCGCTCAACAAGCTTAATTTACGGTAACAGCTATCCTACATAAATAATGAGCTTTGTAAATGTCGATAGGGGGATCGACAGGAGACGATCGTCAGGAGAAGATCATCAGGAGGATCGACAGGAGAGCTCAGTATACAAACAATAGTGCTACCTGAGAGGCCAGCACTCGGTTACATGCGAACTGATGAGGACCGCCATCGAGACATCACTAGCACTGACATACCATGTATACCCATCCACGCAACCCCAGCTATTCCGCCTCATCGCCCCTCCTTCCTTTAAGGTCCTCCCCACGAACATTCTGATCCTTCTCTGGCTCTTTCACTCTCGCCTTTCCCCTCAACGGAGCGTTCATCAGACTAGCAACAGTAAGACGTACGCTGCGCGGCGCCACCTGCATCAGCAAAGAAGTAAAAGCAGCATTCCAGCTACTAAAAACCATACTCTTTCCCTTACACAATCCATTATATCCTGCCGTGGCCACAGCCTTCGGATCCTCTACCGCGCCGGACGCACCCATTATGAACCTCTCTTTGGCATGTGCGCGGGTCACGAATTGCGTGTGTACGGGGCCCGGCATGAGTTGGGTGTTGACGATACCAGGATAGGCGCGGAGTTCAATGGATAGGGCTTCGGAGAATGAACGAACATAATGCTTGGTGGCATGGTAGATGTTTTGTCCAGGGCTAGCCATCCAGCCTACGATGGGTAAGTAAGTAAGCGTTTCTTAATATTTCGGGGAACGGATGTACCAAGGTAGGAAATGGAGATCTTACCACCGACGCTGGATATTTGGAGCATCCATCCACGGCCCCGTTTAATCATATCTCTGCCAAACAGTTGCGTGAGCTGGGCGAGCGAAGTGCAGTTGAGCGTCGTCATCCGTTCTGTTAGCTCGATAGGCTGTTCGAGGGTATCTCCTGCACCTCCTAGGGCGGCACCATTGACCAGGACATCCACGGTAAACCCTTCCTTAGTGACATGATAGTAAAGCTGCTTGGCAGCGCCGGGAAGAGACAAATCTGTGCTGATAGTGTAGACTGTTTTCCCGTATTTTTTTTCCACATTGTTCTTGACGGCCTCGAGTTGCTCTTCGTCCCGTCCCACTAGGATCAGATCGTGTCCTTTCTCGGCGAAAATGTAGCTCAGCTCCGCCCCAATGCCGCTCGAGGCGCCGGTTATGAGGACAAGGCCTTGAAGCGTCTTGGGTCGTGGGAGGAAGAGGCGCAGTGGGAGGATGAGGGCTGCTGCTGCTGGTATTGCTATCCTTGCGGGCAAGTCGAAGAAGAGAATGGATGTGGAGGTAGCGAGGACCATGACGAAGGAGATCAGGTCGATGTTCAAGTCGTCAAGGACTAACCACTTGGGCTTGAAGATGGTGAGATTGCCGTTGTCAATTGCCTTATGAGAGGGTTGTTGTCCTGCGCCATCCTCAACGCCCACGCGTGCAGGTGACATTGCTGAAGACTGAGAGATGTGTGGTATCAAGAATTGTGTGAAGCTGAGAAGCCCTGGTAAGAATGAAAGCTCCCCTTTAAAGGAGAGACATGCGCACTAGTGATGCGGTTATGGTTACGAATGTCACGCGGCTTTCAGAGGACAGTAGCATCATGACGCCGTCAGGCATGCAACCTTCCCGGGCCGTTCAGGTAACGCAACCTTGTTCGTCAATCTGATGTCAGTGCCAAGATGCCCTTGAACAACCCATTCCACTAGAGTACCACATAAAAGCTGAACAGGTTGGCTCATTTCGTTGCATGGCAGTAGCTAGCTAAGAACCGGCGGCATCTCGCATCGATATCTCGTATTTTGGATGGCACACTAGGTAAATCTACCTGCCCAAGGACCGGAGAATGTAAACTTTCTGCGCTCGGTACGGGGTACGGTAGGTACTACCCATAAGAACTTGGGCAACAGGAGCAATTCCCCTTCAATCCATTTTCCAGAATTACAATATTTAAGCACCCCTCAGAGCATCCTTTGGAGACACCACATTGCAAATGGAATCGAGTACATGATCTGCTAACTAGGATTTGCTGGAACTCCAGTCCGCCAACGCATCTTCTCCCACCTTACTCTTAATGATACGCTCACTGAGATCCCAGAGGGCCGCTCCTAGAGCTGGATCCGAAGCCTGGCTCGATTCCTTTCCAGGCTGACCCGGGTCCGTGAAATAGTATCCATTCCAACCTTTCTCTTCGACCTCGGGACTCGTTGCTGCGTATAAAGCGCTGTAGGAACCTTGCTCAACATCCCGACCACCAGCTAACATCACGACTGAAACGAGCTTGCCGAACAGCCCAGGATATGCGTCCTTCCATTGTTGCTGCATCGCAGTATTGACCTAAGAGAAGATATGACGTCAGTGGATGAAATACGATACAGGAATTGGATATCAGAAGCAACATACTGCGCCAGGGTGGACGGAAAGTGCATAGATGTTATCGCCATTTGGCTTGATAACCCGGTCCACAAAACCATACTTCACTCCAAGGATGATCGCCAGTTTCGCCCTGCCGTACAGCTCAAGGTTTCCTACCTCTGGGTTGTTGATCTCGTCGAGGGAACCGAAATGGACAACTGAAGGTGCAGCGCGATGCTGTTCCGACGCCTCCCAAACAATACGAGGGGCCGGGGTATCAGGCATCTTAGAGGTCTTGCGGAGAAGCGGGTAGAGTAAATTGCAACAGTAGAATTGCCCGAGCCAGTTGACCTGAAAGTGACGGTCGATACCGTCAGCCGTTTCGCCATATTGGTTTGCATTGATGCCGGCGGAGAGGATAAGCTATATTCAACGGTCAGTTATTGATGTAGAAGGTTACGGGGGCCATACAAGATCAAGACGCTCTTCGCGGTCCCGAATGCCTGTGAAGACGTCCTTTACCTCCTTGAGGTTTCCCATATCGCAGCCCAGCCATTCGATTTTCGCATTCTCACCGGCCTCTTCTTTCAACTTCTTAATTGCTTCCTGGCCTTGCTCTTCCTTGCGATTAACCATGATTACGCTGGCCCCGTGAAGCACAAAGGCACGAGCAATTTCATAACTATGAGATAGGTATAGATTAGCGACATTCTGATAACGAAGAGGAAGTGATGTAGTGAAGAATATGCAATTGACTAACCCTATGCCCAATGCGCCACCGGTGACAAGTGCTACCCTGCCGTTGAGATCATGGATATCCTTCTTAGGTCCAACCACAGGATGAAGTGCGGATTGCATCGTCTCACTTGAATTTGAAGTGTTAAAGAGGAATAAATATGACTGAAATGGAGGAAACTGGAGAATGAGAAGAAAAGATAAGGAGCAACTGTGTTCTGTTTATTCAGAGTAAATCGTATATCTGGCGTCATAGTGACCCCATTGTCAAATAGTGTGGTGCTGGAAGTTCGCTGAGGACCCATCACATCGAATTTGTGCAATATGAACGAATGAGCAAACGCACTGAAGCACAATTAGATCTAGTTCATCTGTTCGCAATGCGGAATTTAAGTTCCACTCCTTGCTAGTAGACGATGGGGGGGGGCCAAACGGAACGACGTGACCGCTCTGGCTCGGCGCGGAACATGGTCTCTCCGAAGGGAATTCAACATCTTGACAAATTCGAATGTGACCTCCCCTCCCATGTAGCCCTACCCCCAGTTTGCCACCAAACTCAAGCCTAAATTGCGCCCCGTTCAGGCGATCGCGTCCATTAATTCACAATTCCAAAAAGATCTAACACAACCAAAACACGGTGAATTAGAATGCTATAGATGCTTTGAGAGTGCAAGTTCAGGATTATGGAGTTACAGACTAAGGTTTTGGAAATATGGTGTTGGAAAATTATGGTTGCGATGCAAGTACTTGCCCTACCAAAGTTCGATCTTTGAACCTCTCGGCAGAATTGCTCGCCGCCCCAAAACAGGGACTTGATTATGAAGTTAGGCGATTGTTCTCAGACAGTGAAGAGTAGTCGAATTTTCTTTTCATTGCTTTCTTCCCGCCCACTGTTAATCATCTGACCGAGGTTATCTCTTCAGACGCTAGACGCATACATAGAGCGCCACGCTCAGCCCAAAGCCATCCCCACTTTGCATCTTGTAAGGCGCTTCCACGCATTCCTTTCAATATGACGTTGTGAGTGCGTCATAATCCCTTCGTCCAACCCTCCTAACTGGAAATCGGTGTAACTCGATGGTCGAAAACCCAAACGCTGACCGACCGTTGAGGCATATCCCCTTGATCATTTGTTAAACCAGTCGACTCCCCTCACTATGCGGTCGCATATATATCCTGTCACCAAACCATAGACTCCTTTGTGGACGATATCGATGACTTGTTCGTTGATCGGCCATGTCCACGGCAGAGCACTAACACCGGCAGTGTTCTCAACCATTTGGTCCATCATAATCCGAATGCCTGTGTGCATGAATGTTGCGACTGGTCCAATGATTCCGTAGTAAGACATGAATGCCCGGACAGGCCCCGCCAAGAGCCCCATGCCGAAGTGATGCACATGGTTGAGAATGTCCGGGTGGCGACCAAAACTGTCCGAGAGTCCAAGATGCGTTGATACAGTGCGTCCAGGCACATAGGAACCCGGTCGATTCGTAAACGCTTGCTCGACCTGGTTCGTAATGACCATGCTAGCACAAAGAGTCAGTATATCGATATGTAGGCGTAAGCGACGGAGTATAATCACCCAAGAGCACCTATGAAGCCGGCTCCCAGACCAACGGCCACTGCTTGCCCAAAGGTCACCTTGGGAAAGCGTGGGTATATAGACTTTTCATCGACATTGGAAAAGGTGCCAACTGCCTCGTGATATTGTGGCATTGTGTTCTGCTGAAAAGTATGTTAGGCTAGGTGAGCGTAAGTCGATAGTTGGTGAGGTACTAGAGTAAGTGATAGGTGGTACGGCGGTGGGAACACAACCTAATATACGGAGTAACGTGACTGAATTGTCGTTACGTGCGACGGTGTGCGGTCAATTTTACGTCACTGGCCAAGCCCCTCCCTTCGCCACCTTCTCCCACGATATCATAGTACGGTGGTAAGACTGGAGCCGTTGCAATATGCGGATGCTGCCAATTCTGTGCACGCATTGAAGGTCTGACTAAGTGAAACATTTTCGAAAGTACGCAAGGAGTGCTCCCGATGTAACGGCAGGCCGATGGATCCGATGTCCCTGGCGACCATTAAAAGTTAGTGCAGCTCATCCGTAGCCACAACTCGATCGCCTTGACGCCCCGAACTGCAGGCTAAGTGTTGCCCCCTGTCGTGGCACAGCACCAAACCCAACATCCAGCTTTGGACATCGTCACATCAACCACCCTAACAAAGAACTTGTTGCCTACTGGGGAGACGTTCGTTGCTACTAACTCGTCCTCCAATTTAGTCGCCATGGGAGCGTTGACCAAGTCCGGAGACAAAGTCTTGATTTGTGTCCAGTAATAGCATTTTTTACACTGGCGTTTCTTTTTAGGGGTAACTGCTTTTGGTGAAGCGCATGCAGTGCAATGCGGGCAACAGTTTTACTCCTAGGGCGTGCACGACCGTGGGCATGTCATAGTGATGTTAATCGTGACACCAAGAATCTCAGCACAATCTTCCCTCTCTTCCATTTTCCCTTGATTTTTGGGATGGCGTTTTCGTTCTGTTACGTTGCTGTGACGGATGGCAGCTGTGTTTTGTTCGCTTCCTACATATCCATCATACTTTGACCTGTAAAGACCATACCTTCACCTCGCCTACACGGCATCCTATCAACAAAAAAAACCATCCCCTATCTCTCTACCTGCCACCTTCAACCTTCATCTTCTATGATGGCGTGCCATGATATCGACGGTGGCCGCGAGCCAGAGACTGGTCTCCTCACGCGCTTTGTCCCTGAAAAGCTCAAGCACTCTACTCTCTACAGGTAGTTCTTCCGCCCAACCCGCCTGCTCCAGTTCCTCTCCACTACAATCTCGCTCCGTATCCTCTACTCGTGTCGCCTGGTCAACTCCATCAAGACCCATCGTGGCGTCTCTCGCTCATATGGTGCTGTCGAAGGTATTCTCATCGCTGCTACCTTATACGCTTTCATCACCATCTTGCTATCCTGCATTAAGGAGAGCAGCAGCGGTGAGCCTAGGTAGATGCGCTGGCTGTAGGTTCTGCCCGATCTTGCCTTCGTAGGCTCCTTCATCGCCGTCTCTATAATCACCTCTTCGAACGGCGGAAGCGTTGGCCCAAGACATTGCTACACCGTAGGACACCTCCGGGGTAGCAAAAATGTCACTGGTGAGACGGCTAATGGCACCGACGAGTCTTTCAATCTGCCGTGGGCACTTTCATCTGGCCATTATAAGCACGTAAGTTGCCTAATTCCACGTCAAGTATCGTCGTTCGTTACAGGGTTAATTTTATGTCTTCTAGCCTCCTCCACGCCATCACCGCCGCCTTCCATGTGTAACCGAGTGCTGGCCTCTCAGGTAGCACCATTGCTTGTATACTGAGTTCTCCTGTTGATCCTCCTGAAGATCGTCTCCTGACGATCTTCTCCTGACGATCTTCTCTTGACGATCTTCTCCTGACGATCCCCCCTATCGACATTACAAGCACATATTTAAGTAGGATAGCCATCCATAGTTTTCAATTCATGAGGTTGCTCTACATCTTTACCCTGCGTCCGGTCAGAGTTATGAGCCCGGATCGCGCTACTGAGGTAATCTTCAATCCTCTGCGCCAATAGCTCACTGACGCTTGGCACCTCATCGCTATTGTCAATCTTTTGCATCCTTTCTCAGCACTTCTTTTGATTTATCTCTCATCACTGCCATGGCTTCATCTCTTTCACCCGGCGATCAGATGATCCACAAGACTACCGTCGTTCTTGTCACCTCGAAAGACTACCACAATTGGTTGTTTCTTGTCAAGGTTGCGGCAATGAAGATTGGAGTGTGGTCTTACATTAATCCTGATCTTGCTAGAGATAAGCTGTCAAAGAACGATCCCCCAAAGAAGCCTTTACCTGGGGAGATCCAGCCAGCACAGCTAGATGCCAATGGGGCGGTCCAACGTAATGCAGCCACATTAGTAAGGGACCTGGACAGAGATCGTCTAGCTGTTTACAGCACAGAGTTTTCGATCTATCGTGATGATTTACAGGAGTTTAATCGAATCAGGAAAGCCCTTGCAGATATTACTATGCACATTACCGGGACAATCGACAAACGCCACATCTCAATTATCCAAGACCTCACTAAGCCGTACGACCAACTGAAGGCCCTCGCAAAGCAGCTCTGTCCAACAGATGCAAGTCGTAAACGGGAAGTTGCCGCTGAGTATAACCGAGTCAGGCTCTGGAAAGGAAGACAGAATGTAGATAAGTGGCTTGAAGAGTGGCAAAACGCCTATGTCCTAGTAAAGAAGCTGGACTTGCCAGAGGTTCATAAGAATCGAGCACAAGAAGACTTTGTACAAGCTATTAAGGCCATACACCCTGAGTTTGCTGGAGCTCTTGAAGTTCATCTATCAGAACTAAAGCTGAAGAATGAAGCCTTTCCTACAGTTGAAGACCTTCAGGCTCGCTTCATTAACTTCCATCGCAAAACTGGAGGACCTAAGACGGTCATTTTTGGCTATTCAGCTCATGCCGCGCTAAACGGTCAATCGCTACCTGCACCTGCACCTAGTAATAATTCAAAGCCACACAAACCTTGTCTATGTGGCGACAACCATCGATTCCGAGATTACTCATATCTCTTTGCCTGGAATTGATTAAAAGACTGGAAACCAGACGCTCAGAAGGAAAAGAAGGTAAAAGATAAGCTTTAAAAGAGCTAGAGACTAAGAGTGACTATGGATAATATCAAGAAGCAATAAAAGCAGGAGAAAGAGAAGTAATGTAATTCTGTAGTAACGCCGCTACAGGGACTTATTGATATAGGTTCTTCTTTAGAGACGACTCCGCTCACATCATTTGCAGCCTTGTACGGATCGACCTTTTCTAGCACTCGTTTAAAGACGACGTATTCTCTTGAAAATAGCTGGATTTTAGATCCTGGAGCAGACATACATGTGTGTAACAACGATGCCGATTTCAGAACTACAAAACCTGCCGTTCCTGACGAAGATGTCTTGATTGCTGGCAGCAGTTAATTACAGATTAAGGCATGGGGAGACGTCACTATTAAGGTCGACACGCCATCTGGCCCCTGACCTATAGACTTGTATAACGTCGTACTCGTCAGATCGTTCTTTACCAACGTCGTGGCCCTTTCCAAAGCAATTAAGAATAACATCCATTTTGATTCAGGTCGTAACCTACTATACGACGGCAGCTCAGGCGCTACTGTATGTACTGTCAAGCGTGTTAGCGGACACTAGTGTTTAACACATCGCCCGATTACCCCTAAAACTCATAAAGCATCGATTGACAACTCTTATGAAACAATTTAGACCTTTGTAACCGCACGGCCTCGCCTACGTCCGTGGAAGCCGTCAATCGACAAGCGACCGATTGGGAACACCTATCAGCATTTTCACAAGGTTCTTGGCCATCCTAGCAAGCAGGCTATCGATCATCTGCCTACTAAAACTCAAGGCATAGTTCTTACTAATGGAGAGCGAGCACCAGCCATGAACGAATGTAGTGTATGTACAGAGACGAAACTGCATCAGATGGTGTCTCGAAGCATTGATCGCGAATTCTCAGTAGCAAAGCCATTTGAAAGAATCGCCATCGACATTATAGAGCTCTCGTACGAAGCTTACAATGGCCACCGTTACATCCTGCATTCGTACGACACTGTCAGCAAATACAACCGAGTTCTTACATTAGCACATGTAGACAAAGCCACTGTCGTACCAGCTGTCAAATCTCTAGCAGCAGAGATAAAGCGCGAATTTGGTATCAACGTTATTTGGCTCTGGACTGACGATGAGCAAGGATATGGCAGAACAGGCAACCATGTAAAAGGATAGTATGAAGAAGAAGGAATCAAGCTGGAACTCAGGTCTCCATATACCCCTGAGCAAAACGGTGCTGCTGAGCGTTCAGGCAAAACGCTGATTCAGCGTGCTAGGGCAATGCAGCTTGAGGCTCAATTGCCAACCGAATTAGCCCCAGAGATATTCCTTTGTGCAGCCTATCTTCTGAACCGAACGCCCAATAAGCAGCTTGACTGGAGTACACCCTATGAGATAGTCTATGGCAGGCTTCCACCTATGGAACATCTGAGAGTATGGGGATGTAAGGCATATGCTCTGAACAAGAAAATTCCAAAGGGTAAGAAGCTGGATTCCCGAGCATTTATCGGCTACTTGGTTGGCTACGACTCGACAAACATCTATCGCATCTGGATCCCAGAGAAAGGCGAGGTAATTCGTACAAGAGATGTCATATTCCATGAAAACGACTACCGCGACGCTAATCCACAGACTCTAGACCTCCTAGTCAGAGATGCTCTTAAAGACACAATTCAGGTTATTAAGCAGCCGATTCCAGCGCCTGAAATGGTTATTGATTACAAAACTAGCCATTACGCCATAAATCTAAACCTGGAAGAATCGAGCTCTTTGCCAAGCTCTCTGCCAGCCATACTAGTAAAAGACAAAGCAAATCAGCAACTGCCTACTCTAGACACATCCAGAAGCCGCTCGCATGAATCACTGTTAAATAATAGCAACACTTCAGAGGGTCATTCAGCCAGAGGCGAAACGCCAATACAAGAAGCTGCTGCTATAAGACCTAAAGAAGAAGAAGAAGAAGAAGAATACATTCCAGATAGGCATGAAAACAATGTGCTAAAAAAGGATGAAATCTCAGCAACTCTCTCTGATGAGCATGTATTACTAGAAGGATCTCGATGTACAGGCAAATCAGCACATGTAACCTTTATAGGATGTCTAAATCTTGAAGACTTGGCTAGCTACTATTTAGCCTTTGCCACTGGAATGCTGAAAGACCTGAAGAACTATTTAACTGGAAAACCCCATCGCGACCAGCTGCCACCACCGCCAAAGAACTGGAAGGAGATGCTGAGGCATCCCTGCTCTGCCGGCTTCAAGACTGCTGCTGGAAAGGAGGTTAATTATTGTATAATGATGGGAGTGTTTCTTCCGGTTACAAAAGATGAAGTAGGAGATGCAGTAGTTATTCCTATCATCTGGATTTTTACATACAAATTTGATGCCGACGGATTCTTGATTAAATTCAAAGCTAGGATTTGTGTACGAGGCGACTTGCAGATTACCTATGAGGACACATTTGCAGCTACTGTGGCAGCACGAACGTTTCGAGCTCTTATGGCTATCGCAGTTGTATTCGATCTTGAGATTTGGCAATGGGACGCTGTTAATGCCTTCTTGAATGCCAAGCTGTCAGAAAAGACGTACTGTACGCCACCAGAGGGCTTCGAGCATCTTGGTTCGATTCTGCTGCTGCTATGAGCGCTGTACGGCTTGAAGCAATCGCCACAGCTTTGGTACAATGAGCTTCGTAAAACGCTTCTCGAATTTGGCTTAAAGGAGGTTCCAGGAGTTAATTGCTTGTTTATGAATAGCAAGCTGATTGTATTCTTTTACGTTGACGATATTGTAGCCATGTGTACTAAAGAGGACCTTCCTGCTCTGCGAGAATTCGAAAATGTACTGCTATAACGCTATTAATTACGGCAAATGGGTGAGCTCAAGTGGTTTTTAGGAATTCGAGTTGACAGAGATCGGAAAGAAAGAAAGCTTTGGCTGTCACAAGCTTCTTTCATCAGCAAGATTTGCAACAAATTTAATATCAAGGCACCTGCAGATGGGCATTACCCTAAGACTCCACTGCCTGATGAATCTATTCAAGCATCTGAACAGAAATACGACGCTCAGCGTACATACGCTTACCAGTAGTGAATCGGATCACTGGCCTATCTAGTGCTTATTGGGAGACCTGACATTGCCCACGACCATGCACTGATGTCGCGATTCCTGACGAATCCTTCGCAAAAGCATCTTGAGCATGCCAATCGAATGCTGAGGTATCTATAAGGAACAATGTATCATGCAATTGAGCTGTCAGCCATGGATTATTCTAGTTCAATGTGGATTGAGGACGAACCTGAGCCTGAGTTTTACGGTGCATCTGATGCAGCCTTTGGCGACGACCCTGCCACCAGGAAGAGCTCTTAAGGCTATTTATTCAAGTTGTTTGGTGGAGCTATTGATTGGAAAGCAATACTACAACGCTTAGTCACGAGATCGACTACAGAAGCTGAATTGCTATCACTGTCAACAGCTGCAGTAGAACTCCAGTGGTGGAACCAGTTCTTCAGATCCATCAGATTCGACCCAGAGGTCAAGCCCTCGCTGTTTTGTGATAACTGGTAAACAGTGTAGCTGATGCGAAAAGACACTTCAAAGCTTAACACCAAGCTCCGTCACGTGGACGTACACCAGCATTGGCTACGACAAGAAGTTCAAGAAGGTAGGATTGACGTAAAATGGCTGCCTACAAATCAGATGCCAGCAGATGGGCTTACAAAGCATCTACCACGACAGAAACATGAGATATTTATGCGCTAACTCGGCTTGGTGGACATTCGAAGCAGGATCTTTGAAAAGTTGAAAGAAATTGTCAAATGATGGCTCAATTTGCTGATTGAGCTTGATGGAGGTAAATTTCATAGTCAGTAATTACTCTCCTTTGGTACTCTCAATTTCCTATCCAAATTGCTTGTTTAGGCTTAGCGTCTTTTCTTTTGAGACTCGTCATTCATTTACAGCCTATACTATGGCTCGTACAGGCTGAGGGGGTGTGTAACCGAGTGCTGGCCTCTCAGGTAGCACCATTGCTTGTATACTGAGTTCTCTTGTTGATCCTCCTGAAGATCTTCTCCTGACGATCTTCTCCTGACGATCCCCCCTATCGACATTACAAGCACATATTTAAGTAGGATAGCCATTCATAGTTTTCAATTCATGAGGTTGCTCTACATCTTTACCCTGCGTCCGGTCAGAATTTTGCCCAATCTCGACCATCCTGAAAGTATTGGTCGGAGAATTATGGTAGGAAACACGGTTTTGCCAGTCCTCTCGACTTGCGTTGTCCCTGCACCAATGTATACTTGGAGATTTATTGTCGGTACCGTAGACGCCGAGTATTGTAAGTATTCCAGACAAGCAACGTTCTGACCGGACGCAGTGTAAAGATGTCAAGCAACCTCATGAATTGAAAACTATGGATGGCTATCCTACTTAAATATGTGCTTGTAATGTCGATAGGGGGGATCGTCAGGAGACGATCTTCAGGAGGATCAACAGGAGAACTCAGTATACAAGCAATGGTGCTACCTGAGAGGCCAGCACTCGGTTACAAACGTTACCCTTACCTAACTTTTCAGATGCAATTATTGCAGGAGAAGTATATATTTCCCGACCCCAGATGCCACAGAGTGTTTTCTTACACGTAAAGTTCATGCTCAGTTCATAGGATGGGGTTGCGCTGGTGCCAACTTCATAGGTATGTATACGGACAAGCGCCAAACATTTCCGTGCATATTAACGCGCATGTAGCCACTAGATACGGAATGGGCAATCATATTCGGTATGTCACTCCGTTTAATTTTGCCGACTTTTTGAAGGTAAGGGGAGATCCAGCCAGATACCAACGACCATTAACTATCCATGTGATCAGGCAACGCTCATTGTTGACACCTTCTTATTCCGGAAGGCGCGGATTGCAACACTGCAGAAACTTGGAATTATATTTCCCTTTATGGCTGGACGATTGTAAGGCATACTTAAACTTAAACGACAATCAAAGACTAACATTCTAGTAGCGTTTCAGGTGTGAGCATCGTCAGGCTTAAACTTCTAGTGGAGTGGTCAAAAGATGTGGCACGGTGCCAAGTTCTTAATACGAAATGGATGTATGTAGCGGATATTGGGCTTCCCTCTTCTTCTTAGGCAAGATTATTGCTAACCCATAACTGGGACAGCGGAGCTACACACAGGCATTATCTGTGCATGTCCAGCTCATGCGAAACCTTTTGTACGGCGTTATTTCTCTAGGGCAGTTGGGAGAAGACACCCCTCCACATCCCACGAGATGATATTAGGAGATGGAGATGAAGAATAGCTCTCTGGAGAGGGAGAACCCGCTAGTGATGAGATCCCTTTACAGTTGGGTGGGAAGAAATCAGTGATTAGCAAGGATGAAGGAAGGCAAAGTGACAGCCGGACGTGCTCGTAAAGGTTAAGGAGCTCCGTAAGAAAATATGCGGATTGATAAGGCCAATTACCTGTACATGTAGGGCTGCGTTTTCTAGTTCCCTCTTCCGCGTAAGTAGGTTGATAAAGCTGTCAAAGCCCGGTGGTTGACGTGAAGTTCGGTATGCTGTTACTGGTAGTTCCTGGATAAGTAGGATGTCCTGTCACCGAGTAGCGCTCTTTGTCATCAAGTAGTGCTCTCGCCATCTCTCACCTCTGACCCTTATGGCGTCAGCAGATTGCGTACACTCCTACGTACGCTCTTACGTACAATCCACCTCGATTGTGTATATAGATCGAGTCTTCCACTCATTTAATTAATCATGGGTTGCTACATCATTGATTCCCTGCACTCGGTTACATGTCCAGCTTCTGCGTTCACAGGCCATTTATGAGCGCTTCCATGCCTGCTCTTGATTTTATGATTTTTAACTGTGGTGGCTCTGAGATTCAAATGGGACGTCCTCAGTTCCCGCCTATAGACCATCAGCCTACTGGAGCCGGTGGTCCAATGGCACCTCAATATAGTACTCAAAACCCAGGGTCGACGAAAGGGCCGCATCTTGAATTTCCAACTAATCGACACAGTTGCTGCGAAAATAAAAAGCGGGATCTCCATCTGAGTACAGTACCGCACGACCTTATTCTTCGCCTCACAAAGGAAATTTGCCAAAAACGGACCCTGCAAAAGCATAGTTCAAAAAACACTGTAACAAGGTTTGATAGCAGCGTAGTAATCCCCAAAACTCGAGGCGAAAATAAAGTTGAAACCTGACCCCTAAGACGTGCGGGTTCTCTAGGATATATACATAAAGTCACATGACCTAATCAAGTGACGGCTGGAAGGCGCTAGTACAGCGCCACCGTTATAATTTGGAACCAAGTCCTCAAGTGCAGCGCTCCTTAGTCTTTACCTTTTCTCTTCATACTAATGGGGCATTTAACAGCCATCCTTTAGCTTCTCAAATATAATATGCTTGAGGTCCACGACTCATAGTAAACAGCGCCCCGTCCCTTTAGATCTAGTCGCTATTTTCCCTCCGTTCCATCTTACCTTCAGAACCAAATAGTATGAAGGACACCACCGTGTGAGGCAATGTGTTCGGACTAATAGAATGGCATTATAAATTGTAACGGCTTGGCTAGATAAGGACTCGTTAGAGATTGACGTTCGCGCAACTACATAGAGCTGGAACATAATAGTAGTAGTCTACCTTATTGCCATACGTTCTTGCACAGAAAATTTAATCTAGAAAATTTCTTAGAGTTTTTAATAGCAATTCTATCTTACTATGTCTTAATATATTATAGTATTACAAGTACTTTACTTTCTAATTAGTATAAGTATATTTACTTTAATTTATATTAACTTTATAACTACTATAAAAATTAGTTTACTTTATATTTAAATATAATAACTTTTGTACAAAAATAAATAGTAGTCTTAATAGTACTATTATATTATATATAGTTTAGTATTATAAAATAACGTTTTACTTTTAGTTTTCAATTACAAGAAGAAAAACTAAAAGTTTTTAAAGCTATAATATTAATAATAAAAACGTAAATAATTTTAATTTTAAAAATTAATAGATTACTATTTAAATAAACTAGCTAATCTCATTTTCCTATAAGTTGCTATACACGTATAGAGTAGCGCTGCTAGCTAAGAAAATCTGTGTGTTGACTAATCAGCTACAGCATTCGGGTAGCAGCTGACGTAGTCTATTGGACTAACTCGATTCCGTCTGGTCCGTATAGTGCAGGCAGATCTCGCGGCCAGAGATTGCACAATCATTCCAGTGCCTAATAATGCAACAAAGGTATATACACACGCCACTGATAGGGGCATTCTCAACCCGCGTGCTTTTGCTAGAGCCTGCATCGACATCGACTGCTAGTCTTCGCTGCAGCCTTGTCGAGACCTCTCTCAAGTCAGCAACTAGATACTCGGCACTTTCCTACGCCTGGGACGCACAATCCCCCTCTTGCCCTATTGAATGCTATGGTGGGATTCTCAACGTTACGCCCAATTGTCAGGCTGCCCTCCATAGACTACGGGATAAGCACGAGGTGCGCCAGCTCTGGATCGACAGTATCTGCATCGACTAAACATCGACCGCGGAGCGCAGTCAACAGGTAGCACTGATGGGGGAGATCTACAAACGGGCACAAAGTGTCGTTGTATGGCTGGGCGAAGGCGATAACAGGGCCGAACATGCCATGTAACAGCTACGAGATATTGGACAGCTTTGCCAGACCAAGCCCAAGAGCGAGGAGGAGAGGGCATGGATGAATGAGACACTTGCACTGGTATTTGGTGTTGGTGTGCACGACTCGTCGCAGGATGTCCTGGGGCCTGCGTTTAAGCTGTCTTGGTTCCATCGGATGTGGACAGTGCAGGAGGTGACATTGCCCGCTGTAGAAAATGTGATTGTGCAATATGGCCCCGTCTCGTTCCCATGGCTATTCCTACTCTTGGCGATGGGTCTTCTCAAGACAACGAATTACAAGTGGGGAAAGTGGGACGAGGCGACTCACCTGCAAAGGAGCATTACTGGGATGTTCATGGAGAGAAGCCACTCTGACTGGCGTAAGCTCCTTGGCATCGCCTCGTCCGATGCCCTACCTTATCACGGCCTCCTCCAATTGCTGGCTCCCATGAGATCGAAGAAGGCTACGGATCCAAAGGATAAGGTATTTGCGCTCTTTGGCGTGACGGAAGAGCTGGGCTTAGACTTCCCCCCTCCTAAATATGAAAACCCGTTGGAGCGCGTTTATGTCGAGACTGCCGTTGCCTGTATTGAGCAAGATAGAAGCTTGAACATACTTTATGAAGCTCCGTCGAATGAACGCCACTCAGCGCTACCGTCGTGGGTTCCCGACTGGAGCGCCGAAGGATGGAGATCTTCGTACCTCCGAGGATATCTCGGGAAAGGCTTTCGAGCTGCAGGGGATGACAGCCCCCAGTGGAGCTTTTCGCAAGACTATCGGCGATTGACAATTTCGGGGAAGCTCATTGACTCTGTCGACAATTGCGGTACTGTCTTAGAGTTTGATAAAGATTTTAGCAATGGCCCGGCAAGGTTAGGAATAGGAGCTACGAAATTTAAGGACTATCTGGAGGACATCCGACCCCCGTTGACATCTTGAAAAGATGGGTTCACATAAGCTATCAGTACAAGGCATATCCCACTGGAGAGACAATAGAGGAGGCCTTGAGGAACACTCTCTTGGACGGTGGACCCGTACAGACAGACAATCGACCAAGTGACAGCTCATGGGAAGCATGGATTAACTTTATGAGGAGCAGTGATGAGGATGTCTTCCAAATGCTCCTTGCTCATACCCAAAATAGTCCTCCGCAAAGGGGGATGAATCTGAACTTACCGCAAAGACATTTCCAGCTCCGTTACTGTCTTTCCTGGGGCTGACAACTAGTTCAACAACTACTTCAGCATTGGAATATCACTTTGCCATCCTCAGGCAAGCACCGGGGAAGTGTTTCTTCTCTACAAAGAACGGCTATTTTGGAATGGCTATCGGGGCCGTGGAACCAGGGGACAAGGTTGCGCTTATCTCAGGTGTAGAGATTCCTTTGATATTGAGAAAAGCTAGCCTGGGACACGACTTGATTACGTACAGCTATGTACACGGCATCATGCAGGGCGAGTGTTGGCAAAGGTATTTAGAGACAGAGGACATAACACTGCTTTGATGGCTCTAAGCGAGTGTTGGGCTGCGAATTCAATCGGGCAAGACTTTGAGCGTGAGCAGGGAGTTGAGTCTTCTGATTATCTTTGGGTCGAGCGAAGAGACGTCTATGATGAAGATATGCTTTTGGGATATGAGCAGCGAATTAAGTAAAATAAAATAAAAAATTACTTTATTATAATACAAATAAGGGGGTTGGGGAATGATTACTTACGCCATGTATTCAAGGGTAAAAGTTGGAAGGATTAAGCAGGCGGAAGTTGGGATTGCTCACCCTTGGCTCAGGTTAAAGCGGCCGCTAGTCACGTCCAGAGACTAAAACGGCACCGGCACGAGAAAATATTAACATAGAGTTCGAGGGTATTTACGTGAATATTTCCGTAGCTTTCTCCTTCAGCAATTCACATGACACTAATCCTCCTCTTCCTTGAATTTCCTGCTGCCAAGTGTATAGGATTTGTTCAACAAGCAGGCACTGAGGTTGGCGATTACGGGAGGCGGAGGCGCTAATTAATCGATTGTCGACATCGAGATAGGCGTACTTCGGGTTGAAAGACTCGGAGACTTAGGATTGGCCAATTTGTGGTTGAATTGGCTTTGAAACCACTCAATACATATTTTGTGCCTCGGGCGAGGTTTCTGGGTAAAGTAAAACTGTCGTAGGGGCTTTCTCTGCGTGTTCGAAACCGCCTCCCGCGTCATAATTATAACGATTTTGAGCTGATTTTCTAAGGGTTTATCGAAAATTATTATAAGCGAATTTTACCTGCAAAACTAATGTGGCCAAGCTCACACTGTGGTATTAAGGTGAAAATGCTATATAGAAAATCGTTATAGTGAGACCGGCCTATACCACCTACTAGTACTAAGTTGTATAAAAGCTTTTATAGATGTAAAATTTAATCCAAAAAAAGGAGTAAAATAGTACTTAGCAGTTTATTATAGAAGTTTTGGTGAATAATATTAATAATAGTAAAATATAGTAGTAAATCTATTTGTAAAAAGAAGTACAGTACATAAAAGTTAATTAGAAAAAAGAGCGTTTAGAGGAGATAGTCGTACTAGTATAAAACAAATAGAGAAACCAGAAAGGAAACTAGTAGAAATGTGTCTACCTTTGTATTAGCACGACAGAAATTATAAGAATGTAGGTTAGAAAAATAGCGTAGGATTAGCTGTGTAAGGATACAAGCAGGTAAAGAGAAGTGATAGGAGGTATGTAGAAAGAGGAGGGCGAAAGTATAGGGAAAAGAACGAGGATTATAAAACGAGAGGGTGAGGTCTGTATTCGTGTGTTCTGAATTAAAAGGGAAGGTTGACAAAGAAACCCGAGCTTGTGCAGATAAAATGATTTTCTGACTTAGTAGATCTGATTGGTTAGCCATCCCTAATTATTGAGGCCAATCCCTCCAGAAAGTGAAGGCTCTGATCTGAACTGACAAGACATACAAAGAAACCCAAGTCAGAAGGCTGGAGATATATAGACCGCACAAGTAGGACTTCGCCACGATAGCGTTGCATAAAGTACGTTGCAATATCAAGGCAGCCTGAGACATTGTCATTCATTTCGCAAGGCAGAAATTGTGGCTGAACTCAAGTTAACGCAGTTAAATAGATGTAATATAGATCAGAGTAAGCTCCTCGTGCCTTCTCTGAAAACATGACACTTTTATTGCTTCATACTGCTGAGAATAGAGAGATAGCCCTTTCTTTCCTAGAGCTTTCTTCACTAGTCTGTTCTGCGATGGGGAGTTTCAGATCGTCAATTAATGAAAGAGGAGAGGTTCCAATAAGATGTGGTCAAGCTATTCGTACCTCGGGTTGACCCTAGCGCGCCCTTTCAAATGACGTGGGCGGGGCAATTGACGTGCTTTCCCCAAGCGGGGCAAGGAGGGAGGAAATATTTCCGCAGCTTTTTCGGAGATAGTGTATCTATTTATCATCAGCGAATCCTTCTATCGATTACTCAATTCCCTCTCATTCAACTCTCCTTCCGTCATATTTCATGCCTCTCGTATCCCGCCTTGCCACTTTAACTTCTCGATTACCCCACTCCCCGATTGCGTCTTCGCGACTAGCTTCAATCAGCTCCCACATAGCTCCCAGATACACTGGACTGAGAAAAATGGCTTCCCTTCCCAAGACTATGAAAGGTGTTTGGATTGAGAAGCCGGGTGGGACTGAGGTCTTGCAATACAGGACTGACATCCCTGTTCCTGAGCCCAAGGACGGAGAGGTTTTGGTTAAGAATGAGTTCATTGGAATAAACTACATCGACACGTACATTTACCTCTGTCCCACCTCCTCAATTATTACAATGGTCATGATGCTGAGAATCTAATAGCTACTTCCGCACCGGTCTCTACCCCCCACCCCACTACCCCTACATCCTGGGTCGCGAATGCAGTGGCACCGTCGTCGCTCTCGGGCCAAACACCCCTTCCGATCTTTCCCTCAACACACGCGTCGTCTACACGGGCCAATACGCCTATGCCGAATACACCCCCGTGTCCGCCAACTACACCATCCCAATCCCTGACTCCATCTCCTCAAAGGACGCCACAGCCGCAATCCTGCAAGCTCTAACTGCTTTAACCCTGATTCGAGAAGCGCATCCAGTCAAGAAAGGGGATTGGGTGCTTGTCACTGCAGCAGCGGGCGGTGTTGGATTGTGGTTGTGTCAGTTATTGAAAGCCGTGGGTGCGAGAACTATTGCGACGGCCAGCACGGCCGAGAAGAGGGAACTGGCGAAGAAAAATGGTGCCGAGGCTTTATTAGAGTATCATGACGAGGACCGCGAGAAGTTTGTTGGCAAAGTGTTGGAGATTACTGGAGGTGAGGGCGTGGCTGTCGCTTTTGATAGTGTGGGGAAAGCGACATTCGATGCTGTTTTGAAAACAGTTAAGAGGAAGGGAAGTATGGTTAGCTTCGGGAATTCGAGTGGTGCTGTGGACCCGTTTACTATTGGGTACGTTGTTCCTTCCATTTTAAATAATTTGATGAGGGGTGAAAACAGGGGAAGGTTGGATGATGTCATTAACATTTGACAGACGCCTCTCCGCAAAGAACGTCAAGCTCCTGAGACCCACCCTCTTCAACTACATCGTCACGCGCGAGGAACTGCAACAGTATGCCGCCGAGCTGTGGGAGTTCATTACCAAGGATAAGATGGATGTCCGGATCCATGACGTATATCCATTGAAAGATGTCGTGCGGGCTCATCAGGTAAATGTCACATCATCATATCAAAAGGAGCAATTTCCTCACGCATAGCAGGACATCGAAAGCAGGAAAACTACTGGAAAGCTGTTGTTGCAGCCCTAATACACAGACCATTACCGTAAGTAGGGTACATATAGTTCCTCACGGAACCATGGATGAATGTCCGGGATTTAACTTAGCATGCTGGGTTTGGGTGCGTGGCCAAAGCTGGACTGCGAAGTCCCTCTAGATCAACCCATGTTTATAGATGCCAGAGTGCCAGAGTATTATATTTTGTGACTCACCTTTTCCACTGTCCTCGTCTATATCTGTCTCTACTCATCTGCTCTATCTCCATCTCCCTCTCCTTTCTCCGCATATCCATCCAACTTGTTCTCATTCTCACTCTCATCATCCAACCCCTCCAGCCCCTTCTTCAGAAGTCTAAACACTTTCGGCTTGCTATCCATCCACAGCTCATTCGGCAACCACTCATAAAAGCTCACCATAACCTCGACTATCGAATCCAGAATCTTCAATCCGCAACTCAGCGTCATGACCTTAGCTTCCATCTTCATGCCCTCAAAGCAGTCTCTCAATGCCTCGTCTTCCACCCAGAATTCGTACTCCTTCTCCTTCTCCTGTGGTAGGAGTCTCGAATTCGGATACTTGTCCCTGGGCAGATCCCATTCATGGAATGATGGGATGGGCCACAACTTGCAGATTAGCTTGCCGAGGGATTGGAGCAAGAGTTTGTGCTTCCAAGTCTTGTTCTGCTCATCATAGATATTGAGGACGTCCTGTGTGGCGTGTTCGATCTTAATGACTTCTAGACCGACAGTCTCGTTGCTGAGGACCCGGATACCCTTGATGCCTTCACCATTCACAACTTCATACTGCTCATCCGTTCCATAGACAGCGATTCCAGTCTTGAAAACCACCATCGCTTCCTCATTTTTCATACCTACGCCACTCGTATCGCCCAGCCAGTCATCATCCGCTGGATCAGCCCAACTCTTGTCGCCACTGTACAAGCCAGCGTGATAGCCCCCAAAGATGGTAGAAGCGGCAACGTTGAAGGCGCCTGGCAGGGCCAGGCCTGCACGGCTGGCTTTCACGAGCTCGACTTCGGCTTTGTCGCAGACGGCACGGGCGGAGAGGATGGAGCTGGAGTACTCGTTACAGACATCGTGGAAAAGCAGGTAGTTGTAGAAGGAGCGGAGAACCTGGCAGGCAGCTTTGATCTGCTTGGGTTCGTAGCCGTATTGTGCGGGGTAGGATGATGAACTGGAAAGTATTAGTATTGTGACTGGGGATATAGAAGATGAGGATGCTTACAGGAAGGCCTTGCATACACCCTCGAAATCGACGACCCACTGGTTCTTGTCCTCCCGGTCCAATGGCACGTGATGGATTGCGAGTGCGCGGGTAATCTCCTCTGCATCCATAGCAGCCAGTTCCTGCTTCGAGACACTACCAAACATTTTGGGGTTGCATTCTACGCCTCCGAACTTCATCCATTTGTTGAAGACCTTGGAGTACATTTCATGCATGCGGCGTTTCTGCTTGAAGCGCTGGATAGCGAGCTCAATGCGCTCAACAAATGGCTTATCCGGATCATACATCGATAACTCCTCTTCGACCTGAGCTAGCGTGATCGGGCCCTCAACATATGTATCCTCGAACCCGGTCGGCTTCATCATATTTTTGGTCATACCAGGCGGATACTCCTGCTTCTGCTGCGGAAGCAATGGAACCGGACGGATAATCTCCTTAGCAGTGCGCGGATGATAGGCGATTTCGCCATCGCTATCATCTTTGTCGAGGAGCGTTTTGCACGCCAGAGGAACTCGACGCTTGACGGTCTTGCCGTTGGCGGAGATCTCGAGGAAGGCGCTCTTGCGGAGAGCTTCGGGGACGATCTTTTTGGGCTTGAAGCCGCGCATGCGCTTGAAGCCGCAGATGCGATTCAGGGAGACGGGGATGTTTTGGCGTCCGCCGCAGCATTGGAGGAGGTAGATGTCGTTGGGAAGGTTTTCGTCGGAGAAGTAGTATTCGACCTGTTTATGTGTTTGTTAGTAAAAGGTTCATCCCTCTACAAAGCCCCTAAACTGCCAATGGGAAGAGGTTTTGCGTGAATATATATGTTTGCGGGGCTAATTCTAGAGGTCCAGCCAAAGAGATATGCAGTCTGGCATGGGCAGTGAGAGATAGAGACTGAGAGTTCGTGACATACCTGGCGTCGAATTGCTTCGGCGTCGGGGTGCTCTCCATTTTCGGCCTGCTCCTTGGTGCCTGCGGTGCTGTTCCCATTGGGCAGGCCGTTCTCAAGTGAGGTTGATATTGATCCAGTTAGTGACTCGGGAGTGAACACCTGGGCAGACATCGTGATCGTGTTCCTGTGTGATGCTGAAGGCATTAGAGGATGCTAATTTGGTAGCTGGGGACGAACTGAGTTATTTAATGTAGAAGTTCAGGTTGAACAAGGTGAAGCAGAGGTAAAGTCAAACGCGCGAGAGCTCTGTTTGTGAACCGGGATTATGTAGGCCTTGTTGCGGTGAGTCGAGAGTGTAAATTAGTATTACATGATCAAGCTCCAGCATCTGAGGGAGCGGTCAAAGGTAGTACTTTCGCTCGAAGCCACTTTTGAGGAGTGTAAATGGAGGTAAGAGTGAATGTTCTGTCGTTGGTATATCATGAGTCATGTGAAGCTAAAACGGAAGGTTCATTGACTCGCGTAAAACTGCTGAATGCAAAAAGGAAACCACGTTTAGGCTTCAGCCTTAAGTACTGAAGTGACATGTAAAAGGAATTTTTCAGGAATGAAGAGATTCTTTCACTACATATGTATACAAGCACTTCAAATTAATATTGCTTTCGCAATGGTGAGCGGAGTTCGCCAAAGGCGGAAGTCACGGCAGGGTCCAAGCGTCGTGGGGAAAACAGTTCGTCTCTCAGCCCTACCCGCCGTGACTCTTGACACTCACTCCTACTCGCTCGCGAATTCGCATTCTTGGCTCGAAACAACACCATTATTCTTCAAAAACAACATAGCTCCTACAACACCATGTCTAAGAAAGCATTCGACCCTTCTTCCCTGCGAGCCTTTGGCAACGTAGCTGCTGGCCAGTAAGCGCCCCTTTCCAGCTCCAATCTCACTCCTAACATTGTCAGCGATGGCGTCCTCTCCGATGAATCCGGCATTATTATTGCAAAGCCCTGTACAGAGGCCGAAATCCAATTCTACCAGTCCGTTCAGGCTGAACACCCCGACCTCGCACCCCACCTTCCCACCTTCATGGGCACACTCCAGGTTTCATCAGACCAAACCGCAGTCTCAGGAAATGTTGAATCAGGCATGATACAGACCGCCAATGGTTTGGAAAGGCTGCACGGCAGAAGGCTAGAAACGGAGCAGCACATTGTGCTCGAAAATATCACATATGGATTCAAAAAACCCAATATCCTCGATTTGAAGCTCGGCGCTCAGCTTTGGGACGAGCATGCGGAGCCTGAGAAGCGGGCTAAGCTAGACGAGATCTCAGCTGCGACCACTAGCGGATCGCTTGGTTTCCGTATAGCAGGCATGCGGACCTTCAAGGGCGCTCAAGCGCCTAAAGTAGACGAGGACTTGAAGGAGTTTGTGGACAAGGTGGATCAGAGCGGCTATTGGGTCCTCAATAAGATGTATGGGCGCAAATTCAGCGCGGCGAATGTTCCCGAAGGTTTTCTTGCCTACATTCTCCCGCAGTCGGAGTCGAAAGCGGAGCTGGAGAGAGCGAAGGAGGTTCTTACTTATTTCTTAGGCGAGGTAAAGGACATCCAGAAGGCCTTTGAGAGCAAGGAGAGCAGGATGTACTCTGCCAGTATTCTCCTGGTGTATGAGGGTGATCTGGAAGAATACGCGAAGACGAAGGAGATACTTACAGCTGGAACGGACGTAGAGGAACCTCCTAAGCTGGCTGCGGTGAAGATGATTGACTTCGCTCACGCGACCTGGCATCCCGGGAAAGGACCTGACGAGAATTCGATTCGGGGTATGAGAAGTACAGTTAAGATCTTGGAGGATCTGCTCAAGAAGGTAGACGAGGACACTGCAAGGGCTTAAAGGCTGGGCATGATGGTGTCATTTGAAATTTTGGCATTGCAATAGACGCTGCATAAAAATCTACATAGCCGGATACCCTTGCGTAATGCATAGACTTGGCCCTGTCTAAGTTTACCTCCAAATTTCGCCAATAACTCTTCTGTGAATTGAAACCGTTCTATCAATGTCATCTCCTTAACTCACCAAACCAGGAGCATCTTCCGGGAATGAACCGAGTATGATTGCATTCGGTGGGATGCGTCCAGTCTGAGGGGACAGCAACCTTAACTTCTTCTTCGTGTCGTCGACATCAGCAACATAGATGTAGCCAAGCACACTTGAATCCCGGATTACCTCTTGTCTCTCATTTACTCCAGCAGTCGTGATGGCCAAGAGTGAGTTCTGCATCATTGGCGAGGGCGTCACCTTCTCGAAGAGCTCATTTGACGAGCCGTACACATCGTCATCGTCATCGCCTGGTCGGAAGGATGTGTTCACCTGAGAAGCTACAGAAGAGATCAGCATGGTTTGCATGGGCTCGGCTAGAGACACATACCTTCAATAAGCCGGAAGATATTCAACTCGTCATAATCAACAGAATGGGTAGCAGGGTTGAGGGCGTTTTCTCCATTGCCGAAGAAGTAGGATCGTATCTGAGCTTGTCGGAGCTGCTTCATATAGTTTTCGTCTCGATCTACACATCCGCCTGATTTATCGAGCCTGACCACTGAGACTTTTTCGTCTGGAGGGCGATTTGAGTATTTGCGGGACATGTCGCTGAAGAGGCGTTCGGATCCGAGTACGAAAAGGGCGTTGACTGTTCAAATGTTAGTGTTAATTTCATCATAAGAGCATAACCATAAGATAGCTTCGAGATGGATAGTAACATCACACGCACCAGAAAACTCGGAGATTATATGCTCTATGTTCTCATACAAGCCTGCCTTCCCATGACTGACAGCCCCGGACGAATCAATAATGAATCCAGCTTGCTTCGACAACTTATCCTCCTCCAGCCTACTTGTGACCGCGAGCGCCATCCTCGTAACCAACGGCTTGAAAATCTTACCATCTTCAGGACTGCCCAACCCATAATGATACACCAATGGCATCTTCACGGGGATCGGACTTGGGCCTGAAATTGGACTACTACCCCAACCCTCCTCGACATCTACGATCGACGAGAAAGCGGCCGCAGTCAACGACCCAGGTACACTCAGTATACCCTGTCTAGGATCCAGATTCACCACCACAGGCTGCCGTCCCGCTTTAACAGCATAACTTGTAAGAATCTTGACCAAGCTCGTCTTCCCCGCATTCTCAGGTCCCACAACAAGAACCCTCGGCCCCGTCTCACCCACCTGAGCCGCCTTCTCTCTTAGATTCTCTAGCGCAAAATGCGCATTCGCATAACTCATCATCATCGTCTCTTCTGCCAAATACTCGCTCTCCGCCTCGCCCACGAGCTCCAACTTGCAGCCATGCCAAGTATATATCGCGCCCTTTGTCCCGCTAAACGTATACGAGTCTTTGGAGCTGGGGGCGAGCTCGGTGCCGAAGAATTCGGCGGTGCCCGAAAGGAGCCTGATGAAGAACGTACGTGAGAATGCGACTTCGAAGCGGTATTCGGTGCCGGCGGGGAGGTCTTGGGTGCGAGTTTGGAGGGTTAGCGGGGTGGCGAGGGTTTCGGGGGGTATGGAGGAGAGGTTGAGACCTGGGAGGGTGGTCATGTCGGGGTTGGGGTGATGTGAGGTTGGAGATGAGGAGGCTGGGCTAGCGTCTATTGGAGATGATGTTGGAGGTACCGAGATGGGAAGGAGGCCGACGACAACTCTTCGAAAGAAAGACAGTCCCTTGCTTTGGAGTCAGTATTATGTGATAATGCTTTTCAGAAGAAGTGTGTAACATAGAAGTTCTTGGAATAAGAATCCGGATTCCTAGTCTTTGTAAATGTTTCTGGTTTAATGTTTCTGAAATTTCGTGATGCGTTCCGCAAACTTCTCTTATTTACTGCCGTACATCTGCCATATTGACTGTTCTCCATATAAGGCATTCGCCGCATTGCTGTAAACAAACTCTCAATCATTTTCATGCAAAGCCGAAAGACGACTGATACGTTCTCTATGCTCGAAAGAACTTACCCGGCAGCTATTACACAAAATCGGTCTACCATATTTCTACCTCTCTTCAACTCCCTATTACTCAAATTCCTCAACTCGTACCCTCACCGCATATATGCAGCGACTTTTGAAAAGGCGGTCAGGCGCATGTCGACAGACGCAATGGCGTTTGCATCTTTTTTTAAGAATATACCTGACAGCATTTACACCAACCACTTCGGCCACTATAAATTTCCTCTCTCTGAAGCGTTCCTGTGCCCTTAAACTTTCCGTAGCTTAACCTGTCTTCAAATACTGTGGTGAGCCTCAGGCCCTTCTGACTGATGACTACGGCTGCGAACGAGTTTTGAAGGATAAGGGAGCAGAGTAGACTTGGTCCGCTATATCCCGTCCGTGATATCGCGTAGGCTAGAAGAAAAGCGTGCTCTGGGACTGCTGTCACAACTATCAACATCTGCCGATTACGCTTGAGGTCGAGCGCTCGTCTCCAATCGAAGATCAGAAGTGAGGACTGGATATCTTGCTCTTCAGTATGTGGTAACCCTAGATGATCTATATGATGTATACTGACAACAGAAGATCCCCTAGCACGTTAAGTTCCTAGTCTTGGAATATGGACGGTCCATCTGGAAAGCCTATCACACCTCCCCCCAACATTACAATCATCAAGGGGTCCGGCAATGGTATCACTTGGTAAGTCATCATCGCTCCAATATGGTTCAGGGTATTGATAGTCGCAGGTTCGCAAGGCCGGTGGTGACTGTGTTCGTTCGCAGACCACCTAGAAAACTCCAAGCCGACAAACGGTCTCTCTGTCAGAGCTCTCCTTACTTGAACAGGATCATTAGAGATGAATAGGTGGGGGCATATCAAGACCGAACGATCTCGTTGGAACCCGACAGCACCGACGCATTCGATATCTACATGCATTGGATCCATCGCCGCTCGGTATCGATCGCGGCTTGTGACACCTCATCCAATAAGTGGGAAGTGTTACTTGATGCCTACCTCCTTGGCCACAAACTTGAGGACGCAGATTTCAGAGATGCCGTCACGGACGCCTTATTTGACAAATTTGTCGCTTCCGATAACGACAAGAAGTACGAAATTGGAGCATACATCGAGAGAGTATTTAAACATACCTAAACTGACTATAAGTGTCGGGACTTCCTGGTGGATATGTGAGTCTGGTAAGACCATTCCGAATGGTTTGACAATTACAACGTTGCCGATGAATTTTTCAAGCACTTCACGCGCACCGTAATGAGATATAGAGAAAAGGGGCTTACTTTCAGCGGCCACGTGCCCATGTGGCTGTACACCCCTTATCATTTTCATGAGCATGGAAAAGATAGACCGTGCTACAAACAGTCTCCTCAATGGCGTTGACAGCTTGTTACACTTCTCGATGTATCGGCACTTTCCTCGGAAGCTATCCTGTTGGGTCGCAACGACTCATGACTTCAAGGATGATTGATATAGTCTGGTATTCTACTTGCATTCGTCACCTGTTACTTCTTAATATCTTTGACTATGGGTGTTTCTGAGATTAGCCTATTCCCCCTTTTGTATAATTTTCTTCCTGATGTTATTATAAAGGCTTTTCGGAAACCGATTGGTTTCACAGGGCCGGTCAGGGACAAGCCCCAACGGGAGCTCACATCGCCCCATCAACGAGGCGGGAATGCTGACCATGATTTTAGCGTATTTGGCTCATTCCAGCATATATTCTATTTTCCAAAATTGCTGGAAAGGTTTCTAATAACTCGTGTCCAACAGGTACCTAAAATTCTTCCTTTGATTCTCCCTTGCGTCCCATCAACTCCGAGACGTGACAGATACTCCATTCCCTATGGACATCCATTCACTATGGACATTGCTGAACGTCGTATCCCGAATATACGCCTCCCGGCCCTATTTGAGGACCCATCTAGGCCTGAGGAGTTCATCGTTATCCACACTTTTCGCACTTCAGCGCCCCCTTTCCTAATCATTCCTTTTCATCCCTCACCCAAGCCAATTCCTCATCGCACTGAGCGCAACCCCTCCCAGGAAACCGGCACTACCACTAACAAGCGGCCTAGCAACATCCGCCCACCCAACCGCACTCAGCGTCAAAGTCTTAACAGATGACCATTCCACCTTCCTCCATCCAAATATCTCATTCCCCTTCACATCATACTCGAATCCATCCGAACCTGCTTGAATTAGCAGCGGTGACACAGCGGTTCCAATGACAAGCTTCCTCGACGTAGGATGCACCTCTGACCTACTCAGTCCAAGCACCATTTTCTCAGGCGTAAGCCACAGCATAATCGTCGTGATGTCAAAATATCCCGTTGAGCCACGGAGCTCGAGAACGTCAGGTTGTTTTGGCGCGCCGCGAGCAGCGTCAAAAACATGGGTGAGCAGATTGCCCATTGTACTGGGCGGTAATGGTAATCTCGCTGCACCCGAACCATCCATATCTGATTCCGCAGCCGCGAGATTCAAACCCCTCATATTCACACCCGATATATCCTCCTTAAAGCTTTTAACTCGACTTCTTAACACCAATACTAACTTCTCCAACTGCTTAGCCGCAACCGAGAATTGAGCAATCAGACCGGAAGTAGAAAGTATCAGTGCCATGATCTCACTGATTTGCTTCTTGTTATACCGGCACGCTTTCAAACTTGCCAGCAACAAAAACTCCTTACGCAACACGTCGATTTCCGGAGATAGGCTGGGATATCATCTTTTCGGTAGCCAATACTGTGGGTGAATTCCGCGTAGCGGATGTTGGTGTCGCCGCCTAGGATTAGAATTGCGGTGTCGATGATCAAGGAGGGGTGTGTAGTATGGAGCCCCGTGCATCGAAGGCGAACTTCCTGACGATGTTAGGATTGATGCAGAGAGGAAGAGGAGAGGGCTCGCACCACAGCCTGCAAATGCATGTATTCTTGACTTAAGGTGGAATTTATGCCTTGGACAAATTTAGTGGATGCTTGGATGGCGATGAATATGTCCATTGGGGCTGACCGCCTGCTGTGGATGCGAATGCCATGATGAAGATTAGAGGAGATGGAATGCAATTAGAAACAGTTGAAAAACTGAAAACGAGTGAATGAACGAAACAGATAAGTTTGCAAGAAAATGTTCTCTGTCATCGGTATGTATATAAAATTGCAGCTCTTAAGGCAGACATTAGTAATTTGCCCCAGGGGTCATGCGTCCCGTTTTAGCCGCAGCCATTTATCTTTAAATCATTTTTGAGACTTTTGCAATAAAAACTGTCAAAAAGAGGGGGTTCTTTGGGTGCGGGAAGAGGACAACTGAAGAGATTGTCTCCATGTATGTGTGTGATTTTGATTAATGGTTTTCCCAAATAGGAAATATGCATGTCAACCCCGATGAACCTTGGATAAGCGACCTGCAAAGTATAAGGCTTGAATGGACGTTTTACTTACAGGGCGACCTTTAAGAATTTAAGGTTCTTCCAAAATCTTCAGTCACCGCCTAGGTATTTCGGCATTATTAAATCCTAGTTAGACGCACCACACCCATTTTCCGAGTTCAATTCCACCAATATCTCTTTTGGTGAAACCCCGTTACCCTTAGCTGTATCACTTCCATCCTCCCTATCACTCATATCCACGCCACCATGAGTTTTGTTTTAATACACGTGATCCATCCTAGTACGCACACCCTCACACTCAGCCCCCATCACTCCTTTCCAAAAACGTAGGATCCCTCTCAATCTTCCCTTCAAACTTCTCCCACCATGCCTGAAACGCCTTTAACGGAATCGTCTCACTCCCAAAACTCGCCAGAAAATCATACGCATTTTTGATGATCCTTTGCGCCAGCACTTTTGTCGTCACTGCATTCTGTCCCCTCTTCACCAATTCCAACCCAGTCGAAATCGACGATGTAGGTGCAGCTTCGGTAGCTTTCTTCTGTTCAAGGTTTGCAGCAACCTGCTGCACAGGCTCAACCGATATACCCAATGTGACGTTCGGCACGGGGCCGTTTAGAGGTGCTGTCGCACTTTCATCCACCATCGCATCGTCGTCGCCTAGTCCACCCCCTGCAGGGCCCCCCCCTTTGGTATTAACTTTGAAAATAGCAGATTGTTTCTCGTTCGCGATGGCACCAAGAAGCTTGAACTCCGTATTCCCAGGCAACTGCACATATACCGCGGCAGCCGTGCCATCAAGTAGTATAGTACCAGGGAGCAGGAACACGACGATATGGTTAAAGGACGGAAGAGAAGGGATTGTGAAGGCGTATTGGGTTTGAGATATTGCTTGGGGCTCGGTGAGGACGGGGCGGCTGGAGATGATTACGCCGAACATTTTGAGTGTGGAGTGGGTTTGTGTTATCGGTTGTGGAATGGTGGGGGACCACGCTGTGTGAGGGAGGCGGCGGGAAGCATTGAGGTTGAAGGATTGGTGGTCGGCGTGGGGATGTTTTGAGGGAGAGGCTGGGATGGGGGATGGTTCTAGAGGGTTCGGATGAGGTTGGTGATCTTCAGCCTTATGAAAGTGACGGAATTTTAGCCTATCGATAAGGAACATTCAAAGGAAACGGACCCTAACTTTCTGTTCTACGTCACCCACAAACTACACGGGCTGGCAATATTCTCCATGCGTGCTAGAGCCGTCCTTAACCTAAGCAATATCACCTGTTAGGGTACGTTCAAGCGTCTGAGAGTGTCCGAAATCTTGATAAAACTCAAAAAGCAAGGCTAAACTTTTTGGATTCTACCCGGGAGAGGATGTTACAGAAGCTTACTTCCCATATATACCCAATTGTAATAGTATGTTAAATCCACATAACACATGATACCCTCCTCAACTGCGGCACACCGAACACTTCCTAACCTTCCCAAATCCACCGGTTCCGCGCTTTAGTACTCCTCCCAAACAGGACCCAGGCCTTGGCGAAGTTACCACATTCAGGATTAATACACTTGGTCTCACCTTGCTTGATGCCCTCCAGCTGTTCAAAAGGAATTCACAAGTTCTTAACGCCCATAGCCGGGGCCTTCGCATCCTCCGCAACGTTGTCCCCGTCATCCTTCTTCGCACTAAACTCCTTGACCTGGTCCTCACACTTCTCGCCTTCGCAGTGCGGGACCAAAACTACACTCTTGTTATTGAGGGCAGGGACGAAACCTTTCCAGTCGGTGAGTTGCACGCGGTGCTCCCGGTATGCCTTGTCGGCTCTATTGAACATATCCGATTGGATCTGCTCCAGCAACTTGGGGATAGCTTCCTTGACTTCGTCAACCTTGGCTTCGCCACGGGCTTCGTCCTTGTTGTCGATGTCTCTTCTTGAGGTGGTCACTACGCCCTTTTCGGCATCCTTAGGCCCGAATTCGATACGGAGCGGGATACCCTTGAGCTCCCAATCGTTGAACTTCCAGCCTGGAGAGTAGCCTTCTCGGTAATCGGTCTCAACACGTACACCCACGGACTTGAGATCGTCTGCAATGTCCTGAACCTGTTTATGCAGTGCTGCTTTGGCTTCTGGAGTCATTCTAGAGTCTCATTAGCATAGGGTAAATGCTGATTAAGAATGAAACTTACTTTACAGTGACTCCGACAGGAATGACGACAACCTGAATCTCAGCGACCCTTGGGGGAATGACCAGACCACGATTGTCGCCATGAGTCAGAATCATGACACCAATCGAACGTGTAGTAAGTCCCCAAGAGTTCTACCATACGTGAATATGCTCGGACTTGCCAGCTTCCTTTGCGTTCAGGTCTTCGACGGTGATGTTGAACATCTTCGAGAAGTGCTGACCTAGGCAGTGAGATGTAGCGGCCTGGATACCACGGCCAGTGGCTGGGATGAAGCCTTCGATTGTCGTGGTGTAGTCAGCTCCCGGGAACTTCTCATTCTCGGTCTTCTGGCCCTTGACCACTGGGACTGCAAGTAGCTCTTGATAGACATCGGCATACCAGTCGAGGATTTGTCTCACTTGCGCGCCTGCTTCCTCCTTCGTAAGGTGGGTTGTGTGACCTTCCTGCCATAGAAACTCGCGTGACCTAATGAATGGCATCGGGTGTTTGAATTCCCATCGCACAACGTTGTTCCATTGATTCAACTTCAGAGGAAGATCTCGGTCAGATTGGATCTTCTTGGCGAAGTATGGAACATAGCAGTCTCGCTAGTGGGACGAACTGCTACCGGCTTCTCCAGGTCGGATTTACCCCCTTTTGTGACCCATGCAACTTCGGCTGCGAATCCTTCAACATGCTCCTTTTCTCGCTCCACTTATCTGCATTAATGAAGATAGGGAAGTACGCATTTCGGACTTTCAAGGTCTCGATCTGAGCGTCGAACCAGGATTTGATAGACTCCCAGATTGCGTACGATGCGGATTCGAGGATGTAGCTGGGATCAAGTTAGGACTCAGAGATCTTGGGGGAGGGTTATGAGGACCTATTACCATCCGGCGACCTATGAAACGAGCAATTAGCCTAATGAAATTTGAAATGCATGAGTCAATTTAAATTTACATCGTAGTAAGAGATCATTTAGCCCTTGGTAATCACTTGTTGATACCATTCTCCAAGATCAGCTTCTTTGGCAACATCTATACCAATCAATGCGGCACCTTCAATCTAGACACTGGTAAACAAAGTATACCGTTCCTATCATTATTTATGAGCTGACCTTCTTTTTCTGTTGCTGTAGTTTCTTAGCAGACATTTTTGGGTTTTCATCCTTCTTCTTTTTTGTCTTGGATATTGAGAGATCTTTCATTTTGCCGTCTGCTTCCGCCACGCTGCCTGATATCTCGAATCGCAATTGAAGGGCTCTGCACTGTAAAGTTAGGGCATTGTAAAAACGCAGTTGACAATCGTGAGGACTATCCGATAGACTATGGGATCATAACAAGATCGCTCGGTCGAGGGTCTTATAGGAGGGAGCTTTCGCATAGGATTCGGACTCATGTGCAGTGCTATGGAGGGGTAGCGGGGTGAATTGAGATGTATTTATTTACCTAAAACCAAATGAGTCAGTCAGTGAGTCAATATGAAACTTCAATCGGGACGGAAATGACGACGTACCTTTGTTACTGGTTCCTACCTTGGTTGTGGTCTTGAAGAGTCATAATGATGTTTGTTGACAGCTTTGGGCCGTAAATATGGAGGGGTGGGCTCCGAGTCATTTGCGGACAGGGATTAATGTTAGTGCCGGATAAACACCTTCACCGATACTATCTTGGCGCGACGAATTATTTGAAAGGCGCGTTCGAGAGGCAGCAAAATAGAGACAAGACAGCAACACTACGACACCATGGCAGGAATATTCGAACAACCCAGGAATGCCGGAACTCTGTGTAAGATGTCTCATTCATAGATGAGAAATAGGAAGCTAATATAAATGGCAGTCCTCGGCGGCCAGAAAATTAGTGGTCAAGACATTCGCGATCAAAATGTCCTTGCTACCCAGGCAATCGCCAATGTCGTCAAATCCTCCTTTGGACCTTCAGGTCTCGACAAAATGATGGTTGACGATATCGGCGACGTCACCGTGACCAATGACGGCGCTACCATCCTGGGTTTGCTTGATATCGAGCACCCCGCGGGCAAAATACTCGTCGATTTAGCTCACCAGCAGGACAAGGAGGTCGGGGATGGGACGACATCTGTTGTGATAATAGCAGCGGAGCTTCTGAAACGGGCGAACGAGCTTATGAAGAACAAGATACATCCGACGACCATTATAACAGGATATAGGCTTGCGCTGAGGGAGGCGGTGAAGTATATGAATGAGAACGTTAGTGTGAAGGTGGAGAGCTTAGGACGAGACAGTTTGATCAATATTGCAAAGACGTCCATGTCTAGCAAGTTGATTGGTTCGGATTCGGATTTCTTCGCTAACATGGTCGTTGATGCGATGCAGTCGGTCAAAACGACAAACAACAAGAATGAAGTCAAATACCCCGTTAAGGCCGTCAACATCCTCAAAGCGCACGGAAAGGGTACCACGGAGTCCATATTAGTCAAGGGATATGCTTTGAACTGCACGGTCGCATCGCAAGCCATGAAGACAAGGATCACGGACGCCAAGATTGCATGTCTAGACATAAATCTGCAGAAAGAGCGAATGAAGTTGGGCGTGCACATCACTATCGATGACCCGGCTCAGCTGGAGAAGATTCGAGAACGAGAAGCTGGGATTGTCATCGAGCGGGTGGAAATGATCCTCAAGTCTGGCGCTAATGTCATTTTGACCACGAAAGGGATTGATGACTTGTGCCTGAAACACTTCGTCGAGAAGGGCGCTATGGCGGTACGACGATGTAGGAAGGAGGACTTGCGAAGGATAGCAAAGGCGACCGGCGCCACCCTGGTCAGTACTTTGTCAGACTTGAATGGTGACGAGAAGTTTGAGCCCTCATTATTGGGTCAAGCGGAAGAGGTGGCTCAGGAACGAATCTCAGATGACGAGTGCATCTTGGTTAAGGGTACCAAGGCGTTCTCTTCGGCATCAATCATTCTGCGAGGGCCGAATGATTATGCATTGGATGAGATGGAACGATCCGTCCATGACTCACTTTCCGCCGTCAAGCGAACATTGGAGAGTGGGCGCATCGTTCCAGGTGGAGGCGCTGTGGAGACCGCTCTACACATTTACCTGGAGGAATGGGCAACCTCTGTGGTGAGTCAACTATCACGTGCATTCCAATATCCACCTCTTCGATTCCACTTCTTCCACTTTCCCACGTCTTCTCCCAGATAATCCCCATGCTTTCTCTCCCAAACAAACTCATAATTCCCCTTCCTCTTCTCCTAGGTAATCTTATAACTCTTTTAAACTGCTTCCATTTTCCAACGCTCTTCCCTTTTCGAATATGACCCTAAATCTCATACCACTCAACTACACATCCCCCTACCTTCCTCTACAATCTTCCTAATTCACCCAGGGCTCCCGCGAGCAACTAGCCATCGCCGCCTTCGCCACCTCCCTCCTATCGATTCCCAAAACCCTCGCCATAAACGCCGCAAGAGACTCCACCGAACTCGTCGCCCAACTGCGCTCCCGACATGCCCTCTCCCAACGTACACCCTCCGACCCCATAACCTCAGAACACGCCAAGCAACTCTCCCGCTCCAAGAACTACCGAAACTACGGTCTCGACTTAACGAACGGCAAGGTGCATGATAGCTTGAAGGCAGGGGTTTTGGAACCTAGTATGAGTAAGGTAAAACAGCTGAAGTCTGCGGTCGAAGCTTGTGTGGCGATTATGCGGATTGATACGATGATTAAGTTGGATCCTGAAGAGAGGGGTGGTGGAGAGGATGATGGGCATGGACATTAGATGGTTTGGCAGATGTTGGTCACGTGTAGCCATTGTGCAAAGAGGAATTTTTGATAGTGTAATATACACATAGAATCCTGTACGTGTATGTATGCCGTGGTTATTCGTGCTCTCCTATCATACATTCAACACCCCCAACTCCCATTTTCATCCCTCTATAGACCGGAGTCAAGAGGACGACACCCCTTCGGCCCTCATCTCTCTTGACAATTTGTGACAAGAGAATCAAGACAACCGAGTAACAAGAAAAAGGGGAAGAAAACAGGGATGCAAACCATAACCCCCATACCCATCAACAACGCCTTAACCACCATCCCGACCATCCTAAATCTACCACTCCCGTCCCAAGACTGAAATATGTCCTCCAACACCATAACCATGCATCTGATAACACCATTAACTCTCAAAACCGTCTTAACTCCCATACCAGCAGCTCCATCAAGAAGCCTGTATCACCGTTAACAAAACGCTGACACCTCACTAGGGATTTCCCTGCACGGTCAACATCTTGCTTACTCCCTCAACTGCGCCTTCAACCCCGCAACCTCTCTCTTCAATCTCGCATTCTCTTTCCTGAGTCTCGCACATTCTTCTTCACCAGCCTTCATCCTGCGATCTACCTCTTCGTTCCCCCTGCCTTTTCTCACGCTCCGCTCCACCTTCTCCAACTCCTCGTTGAACCGAGCATAGAGTGCCTCGTTCTCGGCATTCATGTCGCGGTACAGTTGATCCAGGTGCTTGGCTCTGGCTTCAGAAACTTGTAGAGAGGTGCTGACGTCGTTGCTAATTGCAGTGGTACGTATGGACAGCGCCTCGAGGGTTGACTTGAGAGTCTTCTCAAGGGAGGCAAGACGGGCTTCCATAGCTTTGTTAGAATTGACAGCAGGTGTAGATGGGAGAGCAGAAGTTTGCGTCGTGAGACGCGGCGTGGGACGTGCTGTGAGTTCATTTCCAATGGCCGAGAGCTCAGCCTGGAGGTC
This sequence comes from Zopfia rhizophila CBS 207.26, assembly GCA_010093925.1. Classification (NCBI taxonomy): domain Eukaryota; kingdom Fungi; phylum Ascomycota; class Dothideomycetes; family Zopfiaceae; genus Zopfia; species Zopfia rhizophila. The sequence continues at coordinate 1,778,968 of ML994624.1, forward strand.
GTTGCTCGCGGTCTCGATATCGCGCTGTTGATTCTGAAGACGTTCGCGGAGTTTCTGGGGGCTCTGCATTTTGAGCCGCTTTGGTGGGGATGCGGAGGCACCTGCTTTGGCTGGAGATCTAGGGGTTGACGGTGGGATTTTGACTGTGTTGCCAGATGTTGGCCGTTCGGATAGACCCGAGGAGCCAGTGGACTTGAGCGTGGGAATGCCGGACACAGATTCGGCGCGCTTCTTCGAAGGACTGTAAGATTTTATAGTAACTTCGTCCGTCTTCGAGGGTGTTGATGTTGATTTGGGCCGGACACTGCCCGCACGGTCCAGGACATTGGCTGGTGAATTCTCCTTCCGGATCGGCGATGCCATGCGCGTTGGTGTCGGTATATGGCTCTGTTTCGTCGGATTCGGCGTATTTCGTGAAGGCGTTCGTGGTGATGCACTTGTCTGTCTAGCGGCTCTGTGCGAAGAGTCTGGTCGACGCGGTGTCTGTGGGGACCAAGTAGGAGTATCGTTAGCAGATTGTAACGTCTTCAGGTCAGAAAGAGAGGAGCGCCTCTTCTTTCGTGGAGGCCCTGAGTTTGACGGTACCTCTCCAATTGTCCCAAGAGCTGCCCCAAAGAACGATCGACCATGTGGACTCTGGTTGTTTTCGAAAGGGAATGCACCGAGCACAGTGGGCCGGTCACGAGATGAAGGGCGTTTTGGCGAAACACGCATGTTCGTGTCTGTGGAGTTAGACCGGCCAAGTGATGCAGGCCCAGCCTTAGACACACTCGATGGCTGGCTGTCTGCGCCGTGGCTGTTCTTGCTCAATGAACGCCACAGTGAACCAACTTTGGACTCGCTCTCAGACTTGCTGTTCTCCCTAGTCAAGGTACTGAACCCGAAACGCTTTCTCAGAGAAGTGTTTGAATTCATTGAGCCCGAAGCAGTAGAGCGACCTTTGGAATCGACAGAACCATAGTTGGGCGTGTTCATACCACTTGCTTGTGTAGGGAACAGAGTGTCGATATCCTGAATGAACCGATCAATTAACGAGATGAAGTCATTCGGGTTGCCTTCCGGAACAAGGACCTCCGTAAACGCAGCTGTCAGAACACCGCGATCTCCATCGTTGCCAGTTCCGTCTAGCAGCTCGGCGAGCAACCTGATAATACCTCTTAATGACCGTTGGTTCTGTGGCGCCATCTCGTTGAACGTCGTTCGAAAAAACTCCTCAAACTCGCCAGGATACATACTGTCCGACTTCAACTGCAACGAGACAAGAGTTGCTTGAGAGATCACAGGGCCCATCTTCCCTTTCCAAGCGATTTTGAGGAACTTTTCAAATGCGGCAAATAAGACATCAACAGTTGACTGTGCTGCCAAATCGAGGTTATTAGGATTCTCCAGCAGAGAGTTGTACACTTCATTAACAGCCAGTTCATCTGCAATGGCTCTAGCTCGAATTGACCTTCCAACAACGTTTCCTTTCCGGGCATGCATTGCTAGAAGGAGTGTACTAAGGGTCTCTTCTAGCTTGGAGAGCGAATCTGATGGCGCACTACTCGCATTGAATCCAATTATCTTGCTCGACGAGGTCGGTCGAGACAATTCACCATCTCGGCTGTGTGTTCTGCTTGGGGTGGGTTGAAGGGGCGGTGCCATTCGAGAAATGTCGCCTAGTGATGGAGGGTTTCGTTGAAGTTTGCGGCCACTTCCACCTTCCTTAACTACGCTCCCACCAAAGAGATTGGAGAGCATCTTGACCGGAGAATGTGGGCGGCCTTTTCCTTCCTGTTCGTCGTCCTCAGAACCATCGACCTGGAATCTGAGAGACTTCAGGATTTGCTGATTGCGATAGAGGTAGGCTTCGGCCAATCTAGGATTCTTGATATTGTTGTGCAATTGGAAGAAGTTCCCCACTATTGCAGGTTAGCAAGTCTCTTTGAAACCCTACGAGGTAATATTTCGCATATTGCGTGCGGGAACTCATGGGGAAATGGCTTACATCGTTTAGTCAAGACAGGAAGGAACTCGACGTTTGTGAGCCTATCTCTTGTTCCGTAACCATTCACGCCTGTAATTTCCAAAAGAAAGAAGCCATCTTCGAGCAAAGAGATGGAGATAGCCAGCTCAATGCCGTTCTCGCCCACATTGGCTTGTTTCGAAAATCTGGAAGGATCTACCATCACCTGTATCTTACCAGGCTCTCTCCGACCTTCGACGACCTCGCCTCCAATATCTTCACACACTGAAGAGAAGAGGCTGAGTTCACCGGATATGCTGCGAACTTCCCACTTGTAGCTCTCACGCTCAGCTTCTGGGAATCGGCCTTCTACCTTTGCCTTCGTTACCTCTTCCACACATTTGTGTGCTTTCCCTTCATAAGACCCCGCTAAGTAAAACATTCGGATACCGATATTCTGTCGGTCGCGACTCCGTGGCCTTCCTGGCTGGCTGGCCGTCGGCGTTGGAGAGATGAGCTGAAGAATTTTGCCCTCTGAATGCTCACTGAGGGAGACATCGCAAAGCTTGAGTTGCTGATGAAATATGAGCTCCACAATTCCGGAGAGAGACTCTGCAAATTTGGTGTTGTCCAAGTCGGCAATTATACTGCGAGCTGTGATGGTGCAGCCATGCGGCTTGTGTAATAGCACAAAAAAATCTGCAAAAAGGAGGAAGATCCCTGAGTTTGCAGTTGGGCCTTGAAGCTCCCCATAATAAGGCGCGGAGAGCTCTACGAAATCGATGGCAGTGATGAGACGACCTTGTGGGTTGAAAGTCGGGGGCCAGGAGAATACCATCTTGCGAAGTCGATCGGACACCTTGATCTGTTGTGTTGATGGTCCTTCTCTTGAACAAATCTCGGAGATTATGTCTCTGGCTTTGAGGAAGACTTTGATTGCTGGATGTCGTACAGGTAGCTGCTTCACAATGTTGTCGATATACAGATTGTAACGAGGAAGACGTTGGACTGGTTCGATGAGCATGGACATGAGTCTCTGTTCTCCAGTCTCGTGAACACGCTTCGAGAAACTGGAGCCGGTATCCTTCATGAACACCTTAAGAAACTGAGAAAAGTCTCCATGGGCTCCAATATAGTCTGTATAGCAATCTCCGAATTGGGGAAACCACACTACCAATGCTTTGGCTAGGGCCACAGCACCAGTGACGTCTGGAGGGTCTTTCTGTCCACGGAGAGGAGCCACGAAGATATCGTCTGTGGCATTCTCGATATCCTGGATCGCATCGTTCTCGGTGTCTTCCAAGATAGTCCGTATTGACTCCAAAAAGTTGGTATTGACCTCGAGTATCTTATCCAAGCTCGGAGGAAAGAGACCTTTCAGAGCTTGCTCACTCGGACTCGTGCTTGTTAAATTCTTGTGCTTCGCTTTCTGCCGAAAGTCTGCGGCAACACTATGAATCAGGTCGTAGATCTTGCTAACGTAGTTCTCCTCCGTATCCAGAAGCTCGCACATCTCTCGTCGGAGATTCTCCTTTTGCTTTCTTGAGAACGATTGAGACCGGTTCAGTGCTGTCGGTTTGGATGGTGCTCGCCGCAGTTTCGATGTAGGTAGGAACGCCGTCTCTCCGAACAACTTCACAAGCGGTGCATACTGTCCATAACGATGCTCGAGTGTCTTATCTTCCGACTCATCGAATTGAGTTGATTCCCGGGGATTTTCCAACTTTTGTATACAGCCTTGAGGAAGGACCACGTCCAAATCGACCCATGACAAAGTCTGTTCCCCCAAGGTATGGCGTACGTCGGCGACGATGTCTGCCACATTTTCAACCCTAACCATCCGAGAAGCAATCATAGCCGCATGTGATTCGGAGAAGAGCTTAGGGGCTGAGGGTAGCTTCCCCATAGAGTTGTACTGCTTCTCCCAGACATTCTTGATTTCAACAGGTAGCTCCACAAAGTATTTGTACAGACTGAATGCAAGCCCTCTGCAGATCTCATCGCCCTGCTCTTCCCGTGGCAAGCAGGTCACAGCACTGTAGAAGGTGGCTGTCGGAGAGATGATCAGACGGGCAAAGTTCTGAAGTCCGGCCGGGGTGAAGATGTGGGCTTGGATTCGAGAGTGTGTAGCCTGTGTGGACGTAGCAGTAGGGCCGTAGAAGATTAGAACCGGACAATGGGATAGGAGCTCGTCAGTCGTGTAGAATAACGACAGATCGGTCGGCGAGAGGGCCGCTGGGGCCGGAGTGATAGTGACCATTCTGCCGATTGCACGCTGACTGAAGGCTGCTGGAAATCAGTGAGAGCTAGAGCGATCAATAGTCCGTCTTGAAGCTGCTACGACATAGTGCAATGAGCGATGGAGATAGATGCCGTTATGCGGCTGCCATGAAGTTGTTGTGGAGGAGCGCGTCGAGACTAGGAAGCGGCGACGTGAGCAGCAAGTCGCAGGTAAACAAGATGCAAGCCGGGCGGAAGAAACGGGCCCAGGTTCTGCGGCCAAGCTCACAAGCTGCACGTCGAATTGATGGGTGTAACGGTGAAAAGCTGGGGCCTCCCAGCCAGAGTGTATTTTTGGCCGTGGTGTTTGTTCCTTGCTGCCCAAACGCGTGTTGTTTCGGCGCGTGTTGAAGCTGGCCGCCGAGCAGAGACCCCGCAAACAAAACATCACCACCATCACTCTTCTCAACTCTCTGCATCCGCTATGGCGACACAACAAGATGAGGGCGGTGTTCCGTTCTCGATTGCTCATGACCTGCAGCAATTCCGGCTTCTCGAGCTTCCTGCTGGCATACTGGAGCTGATAGATGCTCCGAATCCGCCTGCGTACACTTCCTTGTCCCCCATCCACGTCCCGCAACTCTCATTCTAACGTGCATTAGACTATCCATTAAATCGCAAGCTGCTTCTAGAGCGTCTGGCACGCCGAACCCAAAGGCAGCGTATGCCGTACTCTGTACTCCCAACAAAACCTTCCAGCTGCGTCAGGTCCAGACGTCCAATTCCGTCTTCGTCACCCAACCCAGGCTCGAAGGCCATGGCAACGAGATACCTGTGCCTACTACATGTGCAGTTGCGTCGTGTACTGCAACGCTAGAACTGCACCCAACCGTCGAATCATCCGCTCCTTATCTGAAGGAAGCTTTGCCGATATACGACATCATCGATGGCATGGTAGACGTTGCAGGTAATGGGAAGAGCAAAACCAGGATTCTCTCCGACGTTCCACTGTCAAACGGGGAATGTGAAGTCGGATGGAAGGAACTGATTGCATTCGAATTTGCTGGAAGCTCCTACCGACCATCTGCGAACACGCTTGCTCAGGTGTGGAAGTCTATCAATGCAGCAGCTTTGGCCGGAGGCACCAAGCTGGACAGCCAATTCCTCACCGAGGAGATTTTGAAGGCCATGGATGAAGAGGGATATCCGTCCGAACTCATCACTGCCATCTTTCGTCGCCTGGCAGCTGATGAACAGGATACCAACGGGCCATGGTCTTGCCTTGACCGAACCAAGACAGTCCACTTTGTTGGGATAACATTGCTAGAGGCAAGGGAGGGAGAAGCCAATTACCTCACCGCCGAATTCCTTAATGCCTGGAAAGACTGTGTACCAGAATCTTGGCGAACAGATGCGGAGCTCAGTACCATCAAAGATGCGTATGTCCTGCCATCAACTATGACAATCGCCGTAAAAGGAGTCTCGGCGTCGTCAGCTAAAACGGAGGACTCTACACCCAAAGTAGGATCTTCATCTCGAAAGTGGCACGAAAGGTTTGGACGAGCACGGCAGCGCTAACAATATTTTATGTCGAGTGGAAACCAAGCAGATTGGAAGTGGAATGGAAACCCAAAGCTCAAATTCAGCTCCGGTATGCTAAAACTCATGTGAACTCGAAAGTCTACCTTCGACTTCAACTTGCAGCCTAGCCTACAGCTCTAACCAAATCCGCATTCTTCTTTTCTAGGTGCCTAGATCTAGCCGTATTAAGCTTCTTGCAGTTATAATTACCGGTAGTGTAGAGCTAGTGTAAGGACTGGAGAGGTGATGTAATTTGGAATGTCGCACCGGAAGTGAATAGGACAGTATTATGCCTTCCACATCTCTCCATCCTGAAGTCTCTACATTGGCATTCGTCTCATCTCCTCAAGACTCCAATATTTCCGCATATTCTCAGCTCTCAACTGCCTAACCTCATCATCCAAATGCTGCCACAACACCTCTCCAAACCCATCCAAAATCTCCTTCAATTCACTCAACCTCAGCTCACTCTCCCCAATCCGACACGCCTCCAAATACTCCTCCATCTTCTCCAATCCATTATGAATCTGTTTATGCTGACTCAGCAACTCCAACTCCTTTCGAAACGCTGGCATTTTCTTCGCCAAAATGGGAAAGAGGTGGTTCTCTTCGAGTGTATGGTGCATTGTGAGATGGTGGCAGAACTCAAGGCCGGTAGAGAGGAATTGCCGTATGCTCATACCTTTGGGCCGTTTTTGGTTCTCGCAGGCTGTGGATATCAGGGTCCAGGTTTGGCGGAAGCGGTTGTGGAAGTAGTCCATGTGCTCGGCCATGTGGTTGTAGGCGCGGAATTCGGCTGGAGAGAGCTTTGGGAGGGATGGTTCGGGTGGTGGAGGGGTGGATGGGGGTTGTGGTGCTTGGGAATCTTCCTGAGGAACCGTGGGAGCGTTCTGGGGCTCTGCATCTGCCATTTTTGCAGATGTTGATATTTGCTCCAAAAGGCTGCAGGTGAAAGTTGGTTTTGGATTTTTGGCGTTGGGAAGGTGGCAATTGGGCGCTTGCAAACTTGAGTAAATCTGCTCAGCACCGTAACAGACCTCATATAAGGAACACGACGGTACTATGTCTTTTAGATATACTCTCACACTATCTAGGTAGGTTCAGACGGGGCTTTATGTGTCTCGCTCTTCGCATCCGCATCTCGGCCACAGCCACTCTGCTTACCGATGAATCGCTTACAACTCTCGGAACAGAATTGCCGCCATCCGATTGGTGACGAGAACGGGAGCTCACCGCAAACTTTCCGAGCCAGTCTAGCAACCACCCATTCATTCCATTTCTCGAGGCCTATTCAGTCACCAGATGAGATATCTCATTATGCATCTACTGTACCATACTCATTTTTGCCTTCATTTCAAGTCCAACTCGCTTTTGTGACTAGGAAATATTTCATGGACCGCAAACCGAACAACTTTGAACCGATCACGCACCACACTGGACACTATAAGGACGGTCAGCGTTGGTTTGTGATACATTTGAAATTCATCTTGTTTCTCCATAGTCCAACTTCTTCTCATATGCAGTCTTTCAAAGGAGTTGGGAATCCATAATCTCTACTGACGCACCGCGGCACACCCTTGAGCAGCGCCTTTTTGCGGCAGATGAGAGAATGGATACCAGCTCGCTTGCGTTAGTTGAAGCACAAAAATGGCACCGAAGGCTGAGCAAGCGTAGAACGATACGATTGTACACACAATGCGAAGGGTTTGTAGTATATTCCAACTATTCTCAACTTTCTCTGCCTCAAGTTCCTCAAAGTCCAATCCATACGGGCAACACAAGCAATCTCCAAAGGCTTCACGCCGGGCGAATTTCATTGACAAGACCTGTCCATTACTTATCATTGCTTCTTCCCTTCTCGTTCTCTGTGGAGTTATCATATTTCATCATCCAAGGGGTCAAGTGGTCCTCCGCCGGCCCTTGCTTAAGCCATCTTTGAATGGAATACGGCAGCAGACCAAGATCCCCACAAACTTCGACAGTAGCAGGCAAGGTATTACTGGTCTGTTGTATTTGGCGGTGGGTGGACTTCAGGAAGTTAGCTGTATCGAAACTTCGGAACCACGAAGGAGATTGGTACATTGGTCCGAATAGTATTCACGGGGCGTGTGGTAGCGATCTGGGAGCGTTGACTGGGTGCATGGCTCGACATGGTAATGTACAATTACGGGTATGTGGTAAGTCGAAAACAGATTGCGTGTGGGTGTTTGATGGATTGACTGATAACTGAAAAGTTCGGGAGCCTATTCTGCGATCTGAATACTCCGCGCGAATTCTGGCCTTCATCGATGGGCAGGCTGGCCCTTTTAAGCTCGTCGGTTCACTCCACGCACTCTTGCCTCCTGAGTTACACTGTGCGCAGTGTCTCCGGCTTACAGATGTGAGGAACTTGTGCTAAGCATTTTCATTGGCCCTTCTCGTCGTCGAGATGTCTCAAAACGTCTTCAACATTCGGCTTCAGGGCAATCCGGCAGGAGCTCTGCAAGGAACTTGTGCAAGGCATGCTTATTGGTCGATTCCTGTCGCTCGCCGACAACGACTCAACAATTTCGCTTTGTTGAAGCTTTGCAGCTGTGCCCCGAGTTGGCAACAGTCACCTTGTCGGCTGGGTAAGCCCCCAAAAATTCAGCGCGATTAAGTCTTCGCGAAAAGTTTCATGCATGGAACTTGTGTTCACTGACATTATTGGCTGACGGATTCAAGAAGTGCCTAATCAGAATAGATGTTTAAGTAGTTCTATCCGACGACCCGGTGGCATTCATGCGAAGAAGCTTCTGTTAACGAATGAAATCGAGCGCCTTGTTTTGCTGTTCCATCAGCCTGCCCGTCAGCGCGTGGCGCAGCCTAGATCATGGCAACAACAACCGTACCGCCACACTGCCACAAAGTTCCAAAATCACCGGAATGTGCCTCATCCGGGGACCATCGCAATTTTATAATCGTATATCTGGCACTTCGAGACGACCTGCGCACATAAACCACTCCCATATCCTCGGTTCTCTCAAACCTACTCCGGTGGCACACTCCAGCGACACGTAAGATCTACTCTATGTTTTCATTTCTTTATCCCTCCTACAATGGCTTATGCGATGGAGCTCCCGCCCAAGGTGCCATCTCGGCCCAGTAAGCATAGGCCTCCCGATTGGGACCGATACAGGAACACGATCTCCGATCTTTATTCAACTTCCGAACTTAAAAAGGCAATTAAGGCTATGAGAGATATTCATAACTTTAAGGCATCGTATGTTCTCCACAGTTCTGATCTTCTAAATGAGTCTGACAAGCTACTATAGGGAAAATCAGTACAAGAAACAAATTGCGAAATGGGGACTGGATACAAAGCGTATCAAAGGAACCGAGTACAAAGCTATGCTGAAGAAGAAGAGGAAACGTGAAAGTGACGAACCCGGAAAATTATCGCAATTCTTCTTATGTGGCCAGAGGGTTCCATCTCCAAACATTACACGCTACAAAGAAAGAATGCTAAAGTGTGGAAAAATCACCGAAACTGACAACTTCTCTGATGTCGGTAAGCGCCTTTGCCAGACTGGAATTCAATTGTTTACTTACTTGCCTCAAGGAACGCCTCAAAATCTCATTTGCCTTACCCCAACACCTTCACATTTCACACCGTCCCCAACACCCAATTCGCGATGCTTATCGCCGTCAATGATAGCCGCAAGCCCTCCGGTGCCCGTAAGTTATTCAAGCGTGGCCTTTTCGAGCCCTTCTGCTCCAAAACTCCAGTCAGCTGGAGATATGAATGGTGCCCTAGAGAACAACAGTATCGTAAACCATTGTGCGATATCGCAAACATCCTTAGTGGGTCCACTCACCCCGCCTTCTCACAACACAGGATTGCAAATCAGCTCCATTTTGCACCCTCCTAGCCTCAGACACTCTCCAAAGTGTATCATTGTTATTCCAGGCTATCATCCAGTTCGCCGGACGGCTCAACGAACATTATTAGCTCGGATGTATGCGACCCCGTCTACTTCAAGCTCCAACTTCTGGTCTGAAATCCCTTTTACCAGCACGTCCATGGTCACGTCACACTTCGATGCGCCCACGAAGCACAAACTCGAATATTTGATCCGCGAGTTGAACCAAATGACTAATCATTCTGGACACTATGGCCCACATAGCTTAACGACAGCATGCGCAGAACCATCGGAGGTCTGCACAAATAATACTGTCACTCCTTCAGCAAATCGAACCTTCCAACGATGCTTCTTACCATTTTTGAAACGATGCAAAGATGGCGATACTGAGTTTGACAAGATCCCGAAGCTTTCTCGCAGGGGCGTTTCCGCGCAAATTTCGACTATTGAACCCAGACGTACGCTCCTCACGGTTTTGGCAGTGGCTATAATCTGGACCGAAATCAATCTACAGAAACAGAAAGGGGCGAACGACATTGTTGCTGGGTTTCTACCATATTCCTCGAAATTCCTAAGTCCGGCCCACATGGTTTATCGATGGGCAATGTCTAATTGTACCTTGATCCCGGTGGGCTCTGAAGAGCGCCGGCAAGCACTGCAGATGCTGAGCTTTCTCTTTGGGGACGAGTACGAATACCTTTTTGTCCTCTGTGAACAGCTGGAATCTAGTTTATCGTCTTCTCGGGAGACAGCCCTGGAAGTCTCTGAAGAACGCAGAGGGATGAACTTTGCGACAGCGCTGCAAACCATGTTAGATATTCGATCCGTCCAGAAGGCAACTAGAGTACAGATTGTGGAATGGAGATGTAACTGTAAGCATAGATGCACAAAATAACGGCAAAAGAGGACACCCGCTATGATGTCGTCCACGCATACAACCAGCCTCATGATACTATCTAAAGACACTTTCGGGTCCGATCTGACATTGCAATTCTAATTCACATAAGACACGACCGCAAAGTTAGGTACGTAGAGTAGCTGGTAGTACACCGATGCAGGGAACCTATGCAGCTGTGCTAACGGTTTCAATTCGCTAGAATCGCGAAGGGGTTCATGCACATGAAACTTGTGCCCGATAAATCATGTTCTAACCTCCATATTCATGCTGATTGGTAGATACTCCGTTCAGTAGCTGCCACTGATTTGAACTCCCATCTCCTCATTCACCATATAAGCGATGCTCTCCTCGCTACATCGTCAACATCTGCTTCTTCCTGTGAATTAATGCATCTGAAAAGTGGCAAAGAATACCCTCGGACGCCTTTAAAACTTCACCCCTGCCACCAGCATCTATGGACAAAACTCAGCCTCGTGGACAGCATAACCCTCCCGTCTGGGACAGATACAAAGACACTATAAAACGACTCTATGCAGATACTATTCTGAAAGAAGTGATGAGAACCATGAGTCAAGAATATGGTTTCAAAGCCACGTAGGGCGTACCAAGCTTCGTACTTGCAAGGCACTAATGATGATATGCAGAGAAAACCAATACAAAAAACAATTCCGCAAATAGTATTTTGACAGGAAGCGTGTGAAAACAGCCGAACACAAGGTGATTCTAGGAAACAGACGGGCCCGAGAATTAGAAGCAACCGGCAAACCGTCTGAATTCACCTCGCATGATGAAAAAGTGCCCCAGGAGAAAATTGCGCGATTTGAGAAGAACCTTGCCCGGAAGCATGGGAATGAAAACCTGAATGAATAGAGCACTGTAAGCTCAAACGCAGGTGAGATTCAATTCCAGTTAATGCAACACATTCATGTCCTACCCCAACGCACAGAGTTACCAGATGGTCTCATTTTGTCATACTACCCCACCTCTAAACGTCATCCAATCCTCTAGTTCGACCATCATTTCGCATGTGCCTCACATTCCTTCGGCCGCAGCCTCGATATCTGGTGTTCAGTTGTCAAGATCTATAACGCCTGTATCGCTGCCCACAGTACACAATAGCAGTAGCTACACGCAGCCATGTTGCACAGCAAGAAATGGAACCAATCACCTTCCATGTAAAACAGACGATAATTGCAAAAAAAATTCCAAGATTCTTAGCCAAAACACCTTCGTCCATTACTACCTGGATGAGTTTCTTTTCAAATCTTGCTCCAGCTCCAATTCCTGGATGCACCCAGATCCAGATCTCTCGAGACGTATACAATCTCGAGCTTCTGGCATTGCAAATCTGGGCGAATTGTGCGTCAACATCTGGCGGCTTGAGAATTCACCGCCCTCTTGGCTGGACAGATACCTTCTCCATCCCCTTCAGAATGCAGCGTCATTGGCTTACCATTTCCGGCTCGACCGCATGTCTCCTCGGACGCCACATTTGCTCGAAAGCGGTTTCGTCCTTTATCAGACGTCGATGAAGAACATTCTTGTCCACGTAGGAAAAAGCGAAGTTCCAGTACCTCTTCATCACGTCCAGATTTCCTCGATCTTTTTTCTTATCTATCCAACATCTCATCAATGTTGGTTCTCCTTAGCTGACCATTTGGACCAAAATAAAGCTCCCAGAACATGTGTCCCTTCGCAAAGCCGCAATATTCAACCGAGTCAGACAGATCGAAGGAAACAGCAAAGAGGAATTCTCCCTCAAAATCTTACTCTACCCGAGTTAAGGAAGCTAACCCTCCCACGAGCATGACACAGAATATTAATGGTAGATAGCGAAAATTCCCTGTTACTTAATCCCACCATTGATTATGTCGATATGGGTTCTTCCAAGATAACTGCTCTGGCGAAAGGGGCGGTCTCGGAACAGAAATTCCTTAAAGTACGATCTTGAACGGTAGTCGACAAGGAGCTAGAGACTCTTTGTCTTCTTCATCATCATTCAGCGACGGCGGTGAAGGCGAAGCTTCGACATACCGATCATCGATCGACGCTTACTCCTATACACCACTATGAGCTCAAGTCCCTCGTAGCACATACATCATCTTGCCACACTCACCCCTAGGACTATCCAACGACGATGATTTTGACCCAGAAGACGACTTCGAAAACCTACAGATTGCGGTGAGTAATACGGGATAGGGCATCAATTCAAGGCCATCTCCAATGTTCCGGATTTATATAGCACTTGTTGGCGGTAAAGCGTTAGCATATGCTCAAGCTAAAAGGAAAACTATCTTTGATGACAAGTTATCGCCGTGCATAGTGGAAAGAAATTGACATCTGAGCAGGCATTCGGCAAGGCCGAAGTCTGGTGAAGGGAATATGCATAGAACTTGTGCTCACAACTCTTATTCGCTGACGAAGCGATGCCTATCATGCGGAAGTCCTTCCTGCACGCTACAACATGTGAGGAACTTGTGCTTAGCGAATCAAAGAGAGTTCTGCTGCATGCATAGCAGTCTATTCATGCGTGGCACTTTGTGCCTCGTCCAATCAGTTGCACGAAAGACCTATAGGATTGCCCGTGCAGCCTAGCGAGACCGCTTATGGTTACAGTTTTCTCCCACCTGCGTGTCAGGCCAAAGTACTTTGCCTCGCTACGAGTGGTACCAGCTCGCCTTGTATTTCCACTCTAAGCGGTTCTTATTTCATCCACTTTGCACTTACACTTCTTTCAAAGTCCCCTCATCTCCACATTTTTTGGAATGGGGACTATTCTACTCAGATTCGAAGTAAAAAGCAGCTTTCACAACATGGAGTCGTCCTTCACAGCCGCACCATTATTGAAACCTCCTCAGCCTCACAAGCTCGAGGCTCCCAACTGGGAACAATATCAAGACGTCCTCGAAGAACTCTACTCAAAAATAGAGCTTAAGGAAGTGATGAGAATTATGAGAGAAGCTTATGGTTTCACTGCAACGTACGCGCCATCCACATCATAACTATCATGAGCCTCGGTAGTCTCATCAACCTCTAGAGAAAATCAATATAAGAAGCAGATATCCAAGTGGGGGTTCGACAAGAAACGCATTAAGGGAAAAGAATACATGTCTATGCTCAAGAAGAGAAGAAAACGGGGGAAAGAGAAAGCAACAGAGTTTATATTGCACGGGCATAGGGTACCAACTCCGAATATTGACCGGTATGAAAATCGAATGTTGAAGCACAGAAAAATCACCGAAAGTGATACGTTTTCTAATATTGGTATGCATTATACCCATTTTCATGATCAAAAGATGCTTCCGCTCACATGGTACGCAAGGTACGCCTCGTAGTCTGATTTGCAGGACACCCACACCCGTGAACGTCACTCTTTCGCCAACATTAGAGTTTCTTTCTTTCCCATCGACGCCTATAGGAACAGAAGAACTCTCTGCCCCCGGTTGCCACTCCCCATTTATTTCTCCGAACACCACGACTGCGTCACCACATTCTGAAATACCTCTGCAAAGCCAGATTCCCCATGCTGATTGTGTTACGTCTCAGGGCACCGTTTCGGCTGCCATGCAGATGAATATCACTCACGATCAGTACAGCCGGAGTCCATCACTTCCCGGTTTTCTCGATGAATGTATTTCCTTATCTTGTCACAGTCCTGGCCTCATGACCCATCCTACACCTCGGTCTCTAGGTATCACACATTCGCCGACTTTTAACATCAGTAACTGGAATCAACTTTCTGCAAGCACATGGATTTCCGAATTTCTGGGATCACCTAAACTATACCAGAGCCCTTCATGTTCGAATACGGATTGGTGGCCCGCATATTCGCGATATAGCTCATCTCCTTACGAAGTTCGATTTATTCCTCCTGCGTCCCACGAACTCGAAGAGCTGATTCGTGCGAATGGCCGGCCGATTCCCAACTACCAGGACCAAAAGGTCCTTGACTTCTGGATCACGAACACACGTGCGCTTTGCACCGACTCTTGTCGTTATTGTCATTATTATGGGTTCGAAACTGCGCACAGCAAATGTGCACTTCTTCGATGCCTAATGCGGCTCAGGGCAGAACGCGCAAACGTTAAGGTCGGCCCGGGGACCACGGAGAAGCTTTTTACTGGTGCCCTGTACGAGTTATGCTCCACAATAGATCCTACACCTCTCTATCTTCTTGTCATTGCTCTTCATTTACTGTGGTTGGAAGTACGCCTGAGGGGAGGAAGAGAAGAAGACGATCTTTCCGCCACGATATTGGCATATGCTACAAGTTTCCTGGATCCTTCTCATTTTGGTAGACAGGGGTGTAATGGTTGGATGCGCCCACGGTTTCTCTATCTACAGAAGGAGGAAAGAATCGATTCAGATGTTAAAGTTGGTTCTTAGAAGTGATTATGAGAAGGTTCTCGCAATATGCGAGAAGCTAGAATACAGCCCCCTATCCTTCGAGACGGCAGTTTTGGAGGTGACTAGAGGTCAAGTTTACGTACGCATGGACTTTAACGGATCCTGGCTATTCTACGCGTTGGATGATAGTCGTGTCTGCACAGGATATGATCAGCCTTGGTACCGAAACGAGAGGGGTAGCTTGAAACGAGAAGATATCTATGTTCGTGCCACGGCGCTGCAAACAATGATGCATCACCGATTCTTGGAGGCGATTATGGGGTCCAAAGAAAATGGCAGTTGATGGATGCTATGTGAGGACGAAGGTAAGTATCAGTTACTTACTGATCTCTGAAGGACTAGAATATTGGCTAATAGGATGAGAAGTTTGTTATAGGTGCGACTAGAAGAGCAATGGCCCATACCGATCTCTACCCCAGCACTCGATCAAATATCTTCCTCTGCATTCTCTATCTGGACGTTTCGCGGACGATTCCAACATACATTACCCTACATACCTAGTTAACTCCATTCGGAAACCGATGAACGATAAACAACAAGCATGCAGATGAGGTCTGACAAACTTTGTGAAACAAGAGGCAACCAACGTGGCGGCCGGACAAAGTAAGCAGAATTCACATTGGGATAACTGGAGACTATCTAGCTTTCCATATAACTCCGAGGGCATGGGAAGTCAGCATAAACAAGAGCTCACTCATGCCTCAAAACACTCTACTTCCTTCTATTCCTTTGCTTTCTCACTTAAAAATGGGTGGGCTCTTACAGCTTTTAGGGTTCATCATTGGATTTTTCTAGTTGAATTCCTTTTTTAGTTGGGATCTTCGACTACCTTGGTTTTCGATTGCCCAGCCTGATATTGTGTCTGAATTGTGACACTTGCTACCTCCGAATGCTTCTGTAATTCTTTCCCGTGACGAAAGGTTTGGTAGAGCGACGGCAAGATGGCAGTGGTGGAGGGCAGCTGAGATCAGCGCTGTGGTAGATGTAAGGGTTGAGGAGAATATACAGCAGACTGTAAGGTTTTCTTATAATTGTATTTAAACTCTCCCTCTACGAATTTTAAGAGATCCTTCTCAAGTAGACTCCAATCTTGTTTCAGTATGGCATCCACTAAAGCTCTCGTCAATGCGCTCCCTCTTCAATATTGCTTATCGTACATCACCTTGCGAAACTGTCCTACCTCACCCCTGCATCAACTTAAATACATCTTCTGATATGAACATCCATCTAGATTCCCTGGGCAAATAAGGAAAAAACCTCTTCCATCGCCCAATCTGGTGACCTCGACGGCATATTCGCGCTCGGAAATGTCAAGAAGGGAATCCAGATATGGATGCGTTCCATGAACCAAGTTACCATCTCTGAAGACGGCACTTACGCTACAATAGAAGGTGGAGAGAAAGCGAGAGAAGCAACTGATGCGTTATGAGTGAAAGGAAAGTAAACTGGAATTTCACCATCTCCATTCGTCAAATTTGGATTTATTCTCGTTTCGAGCATTCAGTTTCCGAATTGGATTCGAGACATCAGGCGTACAACCCACAGTCACAGTTTCCTTCAAGGCTACCACGGTCTACTCCCCGACTAGTTCTTTTTAGCTCCTCCCATCCTGGCAGATAATACCGCTATCACCGCATCCTCCACTCCACGTTCTGATCTATTCTGGGCGCTTCAAGACACAGGCCATAATTTCGGCATTGTCTCCACATCCGACTACAAAATCTATCCCGTAGATTTCGAAATCGGGAAAGACGTCTGGAGCTACGAAGCCTTCATCTACAACGCCCAAAAAGTCTACAGCATCGCGGCCAAAGCCAAGGGAACTCAACCAGAACGAATAATGCACTGAGGAGTCATCGCCACCAACCACGGTGTCTCGCCTGAGCCGATAACTCTCCATCATGTCATTTAGAATGGTCCGCTATTCACCACCAAGCAATTTACACGGCTATTTCATGATCTGGGGCCCGTGTCAGTGATCTCGGGCCAAGGGTTGCATCCCAATATCCTTAGGTTCGTACAAGTTAAGGAGGATAGCATGATGTGCAATACTGACAAATAAATACCCGGTGCTGGACTGCCTAGACCCTCCAGTGGATATGCAGGAGTATAACATTGATGCTCTGGTAAGGGCAGTTGAGAAGTTTAAGGAGACGTTGATTAAGATTCCGGATTTTGCGGGGAGATTCTTTTTGGTGGAGCAGTATTCTACGCAGGGTATGAAGAAAGTGGGTGTGGAGAGTATGGCGGTTCCGAATCGGGATGAAGACTACTTCTGTAAGTTTCTTTCTTGCTTCTCTTTCTCTCGCTATTCTTCTTTCATCGGCCTCCGTCAACTTTCCTCTTCTGCTTCTTATTTCACGTGTCTCATTCTCCCGCAGAGCCCCAGTTATATACTACCCCTCCATTTTCCCCACCACCGACAAACCAAACACGACTCTCGACGCCCTAGCCATAGAATCCGGTAATGTAATAAAATAAATTCTTGTCGATGGCACGAAGAAGAGTAGGGGTTCGCATTCTTATGTGAACTACGCTTACGGGGGGGAGTCACTGGGATCTCTATACGGACACGAACCCTGGAGATTAGAGAAATTGAGGAATCTGAAGCGGAAATATAATCCAGAGAACGAATTCGATTCCCATGCGCCGATGACTGAGGAGGAGTGGGTGCATGGTGAGCTGTGAATGAATGGGATGAGAAAAATCCATGGCCCCTCCCAATATAACAGCTTTAAAAGAAGATATCAGTAAATAACGACTGAGGCTGTAGATTTCGAGCAGACGGCGTGATCTTTCGATACTATAGATGCTGGAGTTCTAGTTCGCAGGTTGTATGTAAAGTCTAACCGTTTGACGTGCATAATCCGAATATTGGACGAGTCCGGTGCGCACTCCACTCTTTCGTAGCGTCCACAGCTTTTCGGCATTCAAACCTGACAAATTAGGAACGTAGTGCCTGGGGACCACTACACAACGTTCGCGTTATCCAAAGAGCCAAATACCAAAAACTAAGCTGGCTCCAATGAGACACTTAGGCCTTCGTATCCAGCCTATTCGCGCCAAAAACATGCTTCACAGCCTTCGACTAAGATACCAAGACAAAAACATCACGCCTGCAGGCCGTAAAACCTAGATACTATCTCCCAAACCCCCCTCCTAAAAAGCTCTCTCATTCACCCACACATCCCCTCAATCCTCCATTCATCCCCACTTCCCAAATCAAAAAAGCCTGCACCCAAAACCTACACCTCCTCCAACGCCATACCTCCGCCTTCATACATCGCCCTCTCCCACCAAAACCACATTCACACCCTCAAATCAGCATACCTAAAACCATTCAATAAGATACCACACTCTATTCCTGCCCACTTAAAAGCCGTCCTCCTCTATCCTACATACCAAACCCGCAAATTCTAAAACCCGAGCCCACTAAAATGTCTTGGATATCATAAAAATCTATCCGCATCAAAACTCCCAAGCCCACACAACGCTTCCATGCGCCATTGTATTACACCCTCCTCATCCCAAACCCCAATCCCCGCTCCAGAAATAGGTCAGAATAACGATCCTATTTCCCGGGTTCTCAAAACCAGATTCTCAGCATCAGCAATCCCGCAACCAGTACTCCCCAAGCTGAAGCGACTTCAACTCTCCCCGCGTCTCCCTTTTTGCTTGGGCTTGGGGCTGCTGGACTCCCGGTCCCACTAGGTGAGGTCGTCTCGCCATTAGGCGTGTTAGACTCGTCATTTGGCAGCGGTTTAATTGCTAGATTCGTAATCTCTTGACCGGTACTCCCATACGCCGGCATCGGAACAGCAGTCTCTTTGATCTGGACAATTTTACCAACCTTCGGATTATCAATTCCATCATTGATCAAATCCTCAGCACCTTCAGGCGGATCCGGGATTGTGAAGTTTTTCGAGAAGCCGTCAGATTCAATCATATCTTCATCACATTTCGGCGGTTTGATCTCCTCAGCCGTAGAATTTGTGCTCTCGATTAACTTAATGTCTAGCTTGTTGTATTGGGATTGTAGGTTATCGTAGTCCTTTCTCAGCGTGATCGTGGTATTGGAATTGATTTGCACAAGCCCGTAATCCGATTCTTCCTGGGAGTATTCATATACTAGGCCGCCAGACAAGCTTGTCATGTCTTTGCCGTACAGAGCACTGACTTCGTTGAAAACGCGCGGGATGCCGGAGGGCTTGTTGCAGCCGTATTCGGAGAAGAAGACAGGCAAAGTACTGTTCTGGAACATGGAGACCAATATATCATAGCCTATGGTGATGTTAGTCTATCAAAACCTGGGTTGGGAGGAAAGGAATTAGGGTTGAGGAGTCTTGGCAGGTTTTGGTGGCTTCGAGGGGTGGGGAAGTGTCAGAATGGGATGAGGTTACCTGCGGATTTGTACGTCGCATCCTCTCCGCACCAAGAGTAGGAGTTGAGCCCGAAGAAGTCAGATCTCGATTGGTCGTCCTTGCCATCGATTGCGCACTGGAAATAGGACCAGGTATCCTTAAGTATTGGACGGACATCTGCAGCTGAGTACCCGACAGGAATAGTCCGTTTCGAATGCTTTTTGATATAATTTTTAAGATCTCTCTGGACAGCCTACAGAAAATCAGCCCAGATCCAAATGGACACAAAAAATTCTTGTCAAACGCAGCTAGGCGCAAGCGACATGGCATCCGAAGTCAGAACGGGGTGGGGATTACGTACCCTGATGTACGGCGGGTTCTTTTCTGAGGTCCCAACATCATTCATAACCTCATTGGCAGCAAAGAAAGCCAGGGTATTCGGGTATTCCTTGAAATTCTCCACTACCCCGAAGATTCGGCCAAGGTATCCAACGTGGTAAGAGCTCGCGGGATTGGAACGATCAATGCTTTCGCCGCCGAGGGGTGAATTGACGTCGATGATCATGTAGATGCCGACGGCATTGAAGATACTGGCGCATTCGTCGTGGTTGACAGTGGGGTCGACGTTGTAGACGCGGATCGTGTTGACCTGGTTCTCGGGTCAGACCAAGGCGTGCTATTCCATGACAGTGTCATGACAAGGTGACAACTTACACCAAGGCGCTGAAGCAGCGCAGCATCGCGAAGGCAGACCGTACCATTGCTCAGAGCATCTGACTTCGCCTCCGGATTGTACCCGCTCTGTCCTCCCGGTTGGCTATGGTCTAAGTGAGCATCCACGCTTTAATTGGCACCGTCCAAGCTTCAAGAGGCACGTACTAGTCAACGCCAATGATCATCAGACGCTTGTCCGTGACAGTATTCACAAAGTCTTGACCACGGACTTCAACTGGGTGAACTGCATAGCTAACGACTGTAAACAGCGCCAGCAGCAGCGCGATAGTGGGGGAAAGCTGGATTCAATTAGCTGGGCCAAACAGATCATAATTTTACTTACAGAGAGCATTCTGAACGAACGTGGAAGACTGGCCAGGGCAATTGAAGTCTATGCAGGCGCTGGATCTGGACACAAGTGCTTAGAGACAGACGCGCAGAGTTGTTCGAAACGAAAGGAAAAGCAAACTTCCAGGTTCGCAATTTGGCGTACCAGGCCACGAGGAAAGAACGCTCAAGGCGAAAACAGGTCGTGGGCAAGAGGAAGGAGCGACTAGGTGAGAAATTAGGTGAAGATATCGTGGACCGCGGCTGCCCCTCGTAAACTTAGGAAAGGGCATTTGATATGATGCAACCACCAACCCCGAAACGCGACAGGGATGTGAGATTGGCTTAGAAAGGCGTCCAATCAGACCTCGGCTGGGCGTTTCACCGTTTCGCTTTCGATATGCGAGTAATTCCATGATATATATGTAACGTGATGGAAATTAGGACTTGGCTTTCACCTTTGGTTCCCTCTCCGAAATATCAACTGTCTCTACACCTATATCTAAGTCTTCAACCTTACTGTTGGCACCAAGCTGGCCCATACACAATACCACCCATCCTTTTGGCGGAAGCGTACTTTCGCCTGTCCCGCCTTCTACGCAGCCCGCATGCATCCCTAAACTCATCAATTCAATTCCTTCTCTACCGAATATGCACCCAGTCAGTGACCTCAATTTCCACGAAGGAATCACCAATTCAAGCCTCAACCTCCCCCTTCTCTAACATCTCCCTCTAAATCTAAACACCCTTTCCTCCCCACCCACATCTAAGCCCACAAACCATCCCGTCGTCAACTCATCGCCCTACACCCAATCCCACCAACCCCCTTAACCCACGTCTACTTAAGGCCGTCCAAGGCCGTCCATACCAAACATGTTCCTCTCCTCTGAATTTCAGTCTCAACAGCCGTGATGTTGCCGTTTCCACCCTATTTAAGAATCACATCCACATCCTCTAACCGCCATCCTCCTACGCAGCTAGGTCACTCAAGTCAACATTAACATCCACCTAAGAGAAGAGCAAAGAGCGTCTGTATAGACCACATAAAACACTATCTCTGCAATAATCTTAACACCTCTCCTCCATCTCCCTCTCTATCAAGAAATGCCTATGCCAACTCAACCAGTTCTAGACCTGTGCATCATCTCGTTCCCATCGCGCCCCTCTATACACCATCCCACCGAACCCTTGGCAGAGCTGTCCTTTGGGCTTACCAATATTCCTCAACTCTTCAACAAGCCATCAAATCCAGTTTTTCTTCACACGTTCACTTCATCCTTCTCTAATTAGTCGAATTAGACATCTCTCATCCCACTAATCTAACAATCCCAACATCTAATCTACGCACTTCCTCCTCCACCTCCCACCAGTTCTTTACCCACCTACCCCTCCACCTTCCCCTCACCCTCCTCCTTCCTCTCCTCCTTCCCTTTCCCCTCCTCCTTCCCCATCCTCTCCTCCTTCCCCTTCCCCTCCTTCCCCGCCTCCTCCGGAAACAACTCCGCAAAAAAGTTAGGCAAAAACCTATTAATCCTCTTCCACGTCTCATTCCACAGCTCCTCCTGTTCCGGTTTCTCGTCCGGCGGAGCCAAATAACCCCCATTCGCCATGACCAACAAGATATTCTTCAGATTCTCTTCGACCGCTTCTTCCTGCAACATCATCAGCGCTTCTTATTCTTACTAACACCAACCCGTCAACAAGGAAAATGTTGACTTACCAAGTTATCACCCTGCCCCGAATTCATCAGCCGATCTAAAACCCCCACAATCCTCAACCAAAGCTCCAACATGCCCTCCCACTCCACAAGCAACACAAGATAGTGCAAAAAGACCTTACACAACAACGTTGCCGCTCTCACCCTCGTCTCGCTCATACCCACCGGGTCAGATTGGTAAATTTCCGGCTTCAGTAACTGCGTGATCAGCGGAAACAATACTTCGCTGAAAATTGCGGTCCACTCTTTATGCTCTGGGGAAGCGAGTTCGTTAGAGAGTAAAGTGCGTTGGAGGGACGAAAAAGCTTGCTGCCGGATTTCGCGGCAGGGGTTGAGGCATTGGTGGGTTAGGGCTCGCAGGATGGGGGACCAGTATGCTGTCCATGCTATTTACCGTCAGTATCTTGTTTGACTACGAAACGAGACTCCATTTACCTTCTGTTGTTTCGAGATGCGATTGCTCGATAAAGTTCGGTACTCGACTAGACATTTGATACACAATCGCCATGGCCTTGCTACCTCTTACAACAATCTCATCGCTCCTGCTCTCCATTAGCTTCTCCTCGCCACACATTCACAATCACCTAGAAATAAACATACTCAGGTTTCTTAGCCTTCGGCGCCTTCCCCCGTCTCGCCGCCTGGTCATGTCTCTGTTCCTGCAAAGCACCAACTTGTGCTGCCGTCGCGAATTCGTTCAACAACGCAATAGCAGCCTCATAATTATCAGCACTTATTCCCGGCTGCGAAGACGTCGCCAGATCCTCAACAAGCTGGAAAACATCTCCCGCGGCCTCAGGCACGGAACGCAGCGTATTGAGGATAGCCCAAAAATCAGGGGAGCTCGCTAATTCGCTGCGGAGTCCGCTTGGTCCTTTGCAGCAATCGGACAGCCCTTTCAGTACTGGTTGTGCGCATTGTTTTAAGAGCTCTGGGTCGAAGCTTGAGAAGGTGTGGAGGATTACTGGTGCGCGGATGAAATCGAAATCCTGTGAGATTTAGTTGATATTCGTGATCCATGTTTTATTGAACTTACGTTGCTAGCCTTGAGTAAACTCAAGAGGTAGTAAACAGATCGCGCTATCACCACTGGGTGAAGTTTTGAGGCATCTCTTATCACACTCTGCAGGGAATCCGTGACGTCCTTGGCTAATTCTCTGACAGTTTCTTCATCCCGCAGTGCAAGCACGGTTGCTAGCTCGAGTACAAACACCAAGCTTGGGTCATATGTGGGTCGATTCAGCTTCGCTTTGTTGCCGTTCGGTCTTGGGCTGGCTGGTGGAGGTAATTCAGGTTTCACTACGATCACTCGTGGCGATCCATCCTCAGGAATCTGTTCAAGAAGCGACATGAGGAGGGATCTCAGAGACTCCACGGGGAGTTGACTGATGTTGGCGAGAATGTCTTCGAAATGACACTCCTTGACCGTGTCTACCGTACAGAGCGTGTACTCGATTTCCTGGTCTGAGGGTTCAGGAGGCTCATCGTTTGCAAAGCTGGAAACGTAGGAGGTCAAGGCAGAGAAGATGCCAGCATCGGCTGGACGTTCGGCACGGTCAATGACTTGCGCGGGGCTCTGAAGAGGTATTGGAGGAAGGGCGAGGGTTTTCTGGAATGATAAGAAGTACGGAGGTATTAAAGAGTTGACAAAGAGGTTGACCATGATATGAATGAGGTGGTTCCATCCGTCGCGTATTGAGGCCTCGTTGCCTTTGATGACTTGGAAAAGCACAACGGTGGCCAATTGTGCTCTTCCGTCCCGTCCGAACCTTACTGCTGTTTCGCTAACCATCACACTCTTCTTGTCAGCCTGGACCTCGGTGTTCAGTGCCGTGCTAGGAGGTACGTCAGGAGCCAAAGTGCTGATGTACGAGAGGCAGGAAATGATACGATCCAAAGCGTCGCTCAGTTCATACTTGGCAGCAATTTGTGCACACTGGTCGAAACCAGTGACAACACGAGAGAAGACAGCGTCGTCTGTGGCCGACATGAAGACATACGACAATGTTGCTACGATCGGCTTCCACGTCGCAGCAAACATGTCTGCATCGAATATGTTGGTATCGCAAATAGCGAGGTCCGTAGCTGACTGAACCTTGATCAACAACTCTTTCCAGGCATGGTCGTACGCATGTCGGTTATCATGTTCCTCGGGGAGAATGATCTCTCGAGTCTTGATGGAATCGAAGATGGACCGCAGATACTCTGGATCGAAATCCTTCCCATCGTTCACGCCTCGAAGATTCTTAGAGAAATCCTGCAAGGTCATACGATTCGAGGATTTCAGGTTTGGATTGTGTTGATCAGTATTGAGCATAATGATGGCATATGTAAGAACAAAAACTGCATCTTTGTTTGCAACCCCTTCTGGGTTTGCTTTTGTACAATACTGATCCGAGAACTCGGTGACGATTCGTTCAATGAGTGCGGATTCACCTGGCAAGCGGAATGAACGTAGAAGCTGTCGAAGTGCTTCATCAACACGCTGCCCTGTAAAGTCGAACAGTCCGATGAATGCACTTAGAATCGGCTCGTTGGATTTCTTGGACAGGAATTCTCCCAGCACCTTCTTGTCGACTCTCGTCGTCCCTTTGACGAATTCGGCAATGCAGCGAGGATCATTAGGGTCCTTTATGATTCCCTGAGACGCCAGAAACGCAATCCCCCCTTTCGGATTCTCATTGAACTTTGTGGCGCCGCGAATGATGACCTTCTTCCGCGCTCGCTGTTCGCGTAACCGATCTGGGCTGGGGTAGCCGTCAGAGACCGGCTCATCATCTAATCGATCTGCAATGGATTGGACGAATCCAAGGAGGGCGTCCAAGCATAGAGGAGGCACGTTCACAGTGCTCCATGTCGCAGAATCCGGGAATGCATTTCGGGACAATAGGCCCACGATATCCATGCATACATCTCCACGATCTGTCTCGCTGTCGTAATTTACGAACAACTCAGCCATGAATGAGGGTATCCGGACCAGCGCCCCTAGACTCTCCACCATAGCTTCCCGAGCATCGGGTTTTCTTGAGCCACCTTCTAAGCCCAACTTTTGTCGATCTTTTACCGGCACTGGTGTTGATCTCCCACTGCTACTACTTGCTTGTGAAGGGGCGGGCTTGATAAGACTCGGTGCTTTGGGGACACCCTCGTAAAGAGATGGCTCGATCCCGGGTTCCAGTGGTATTTCAACTCGAGGGAAGAGACAGGCAATCAGGTAGGACAAGAAGAGCTCCTGCTGAAGCTTGAGCACATTTCTGCAGGTCGCCAGAAGGGTACCAGCGACTCGAAGCGATTCGTTCAAAATGGCCATGTTCTCCGACCGGACCAGTTGGAACAAATGCCGACAGAGAGCATCTTTCGCTAGATTCGCCAAGCTTGGGTGGTTTGCTATCGATGGTCCAGCGACCTCAAAGGCCACGTCCACAATCCGAAGCGCCATTACTCGCATAGTGTCGGTATGCTGCCGGTCATGGGGATCGAGCAGGTCAACTAAGACACGGAAGAGTTCCCGGATTGAAGGCAGTGAGTACGGCTTGATCTCTGCAGGTTTCTCGGGCTCAGTTGTCGCAGGCAAATCCACAGTGCTGCTCGCAGGGTTAGGAGCATTGCTGTCGGTATCATCCTGGCTTTTCTCCGAACTGCTTTGCTGCTGTCCCTCCTCGACCTTTGCTGGCGCTGCTGCAACGCTTTCCCCATTTACAGACGGATCCATTCTAACACCATCCAGCTTGTCGTCTTCCGGATCTTCATCCAATGCCGCAAGCTCCTCGGGAGCTTCAGTTTCCAGAGTCTTTAGTCTCTTGAATATCACTTGGCACATAGAAACCATTGAGATCTCTGCAGACCGGCGCAACAGCTCTGATAGCCTTGCCTGGCAGCACATGCTTAGTCCTGTTTCCATCATTTCGCATACGCTCTCGTCACCTAGCACCTCACCACCAGGTCCAGAGATCATAGCTTCCATAAGCTTAAGTATCCTTAGAAGAACGATCTCGTCCGCAGCGGAGTCACTCGCTTCGAATCTGCAATGTGTAATGGCGGAAGAGAGTAGCTGCATGGCTTCAGGCAGGCGAGGGGAATCGTGACCTATGATATTGTATGACAAGAACTTTGTAACGGCAATGAGGGCGAGGGATGTAATTGGTGCCGAGGTCGAAGAAGACCGAATTACTTGGAGGAAGGGGTGGAACATGGAGGGGGTATCGAAAGTTCTTATGTCTAGAATGGCTTTAGCATAACTTCACAGGTAGCTTAGATTGAATCTTATACCTTTACATCCTTTCAAGTCATTTCGGAGGCGCGCAAAGGCAGACATGAGAGGATTGTCTTGCATGCTCTTCCCCTTCTTCCCCCGCAAACCCCATCTGCTAGGTACGGCATCTTCTTGTTCTGCGCTGACAATCCCTTGTCCTGACCTGTCTCGCCGGTGTACCGCTGGAGTCTTGTTTGAAGACCCTCCAAGTATAGCTGAAACGGAAGAATGCGCCCATCGGGCATGCTTTCGCATGGCAGATGTAACCGTTATACATTCTGTTACAACGAGTGCGACTGGATTCACGGCGACGGAGATATGTCGGGAGGTGGAGGTTGTAGTTGAATTCTGGAGCACCTCAAGGGAATCGCTCCCGTTACTAGCACCGGACATGGTGTACGCAGCTCTTCAGCCAGTTCGGGTTCGGTTGAAGAGGGTGTGGTATGCGACAGTAGTATGCTTAGCTCGGTGGAGACATTGATGTGTCTACATGCCCAAATCAGCAACTCCAGAAAAGAAAGGACATGACCTGGGGAGAATGAGTCTGGCAGTTGGGAATTTAAAGGAGTTCGAAAGAAATGTGTCCTCTATGGAGGTAGAGCCGTAATGGTAGGCATCAGCGAAACGGCTACAGCTACTTTCATATTTTGGAAATGGCGATGCCAAGAGAAGCGGGCGATCCATGTTTCACAGGACAAGAGAGGCCACCCTGGCCGCGGACTACAGATCACTATACAACAATGTACATGTTACAGTTTTTCTTCTTCTCCAACGTGCTTCCAGGCCAAGATTGCACTTAAAGTCCTTTTGATATTGGTACAACGCGCAGCCTTCTCTAAGTGAGAGTAAAACGCCCCAAAATGCAAGAGCTCTCTATTATATACAACCCACAACCGCCGGAGCTGGTTACCTTCAAACGCCAACAGAATGAAATTAAAAGATGTGCTTTGAATTTGCATTGCCATGCTGATCCAGCGAGGGAGACTGGCTCAGCGAGCCCCCGCTTAGTCCCCGGCCGCCTCCCGCCCCCATAAATAATTGGAATGCCCACCGTGGGCTTCGGACTGCTACGGCAGATTAAAGTACTTCTGTAGATGTGCAAAGTTGCAAAAGTGCCCACTAATGATGAGTTCGTGAAATTTCGTTGTTGCTATGCTGCCAGAAGGCATGCTACTCTGTCTCCACTTTCTCACTGTTCGATCCTTTCCTACGCGGTTGTAAGCATGTCTCGGTTGAAATATATTCAACGAAGCAAAGGGTATCATACTAACTTCTCTGGTGCTGGTTTCTTCTCAATTCTCTCCTCGCCTCGCACATCATGAATCTTCTCCGGCTTGGCGAATTTCTTCTCCTTCTTCGGAGTTTCTGATTCCTTCTTTGACCCCCCAGCTTGCTTCTCCTCCTTTACTGCCATATTATGGATTGTTGTCTTGTCCTTCTCCCATTGGCTAGATGGAAAGTCGAATTGGTCCTTGATCTTATCCAAGCGCTCTTTCTTAGCCGCCTCTTCGGCTTCCTTTTTCTTCTTTTCTTGTTCCATCTCTTCCATGTGACGGATGTCATCCACGCTAGGCTCATAAAGATGCCAGATGGTGTAGTGCGGAAGACCCACCACCGAGAACTTCATACGCTTCGCCATCTGAAAACAAGGTAAGAAAGAGGAATCTACAATCAATTGGGGAAGCGCTCACCTTGCCAAATCCTTCTGTCTCGGCGTGCTTCTCAAAGCTGAAAGCGGGGAAATGGACTCCAGAGCGGAACACCTTGGCCTTGGCCAGAATACTAACACCACCGACACCGTCAATTTCCATCTCCATATCAGGGTCTCCATAGGGATCGCGCAAATAAGCCAGATGGGGACGCCAAGTTGCATATTCCGCATAACCCTCTACGATGACGGCATCTTCATCCAGGGTGTCTGCCAGGGCCAATGCGGTCTCAGACTCCTGCCAAGAGTTCAAGTCGTAAGGTTGCTCCCCCCCAAGCCAGTCAGGCAACGGTCGCCAAACATCTACAAGATTCAATCAGTATGCATAGACCTCATGGGTGAGATATAGCTTACTCGGAACAATGATATCCTTATTGTGTCGCATCAAATCTTCCAAAATCGTGAACGGCGCCGTCTCGACGTCAACATCTCTCCAATATACCCAACTGTGCGTTGGTCGGAGAGCAGCACTGAGAAGCCAGTTCCGTGCCTGTGCCATTGACTTTCGTCGTCCCGCCTGTGCCGCAAATCCGTGTCTGCTTTCAACGTCCTGGTTGACCTTCTGTCCGAAATCCTTCTCCATAATTGATATTTCTCCGAACTGCTGTTTAGGGTCCTTTGCAGCTTGGAGGTCACTTAACAACTCCGTCAAGAGCGAGATTGTATTGTCCTTCGAATCTCCGACCAGGAACGCCAGGTCGATAAGATTGTGAGGGTAGGTAAGATTCTTCAAGTGACTGAAGAACATAGGTAGATGTGGTGCGGCGTCTCGCAATGGCGCACAAAGCAGGATCCTCTCTTCCCTCTCCCATCCCCTTGCTGTTCCCCCGACATTATTCAAATCGTAGTATCTCACGGTCTCGAGTTGGAATTCATCATTCGAGGAGAAGAGTGAAAGGGGGCCGGAGCCAAGGTTCGGCCGTAGATGGGGAAAGAACCAGAAAATGCCGGTAAAGAAAATCGAGAATCCTAGTAATAATCGTTGTATTAGCTGCCGACGCCGTCTTAAAGGCTGTGATCGGGGCTGGAATCTGCAGCGGCAATGAAAGTTAGCATCATGTGAACCATGATGGTGAAGAATTGATCTCAAATGCGGCGGAAGAGGCGTGCTGAACATGGCAGCTGCAGGACGTACTTGTGAGGTTGAATAGAAAAGGTGCCGCTCCCGCCCATAGACGGATATGCAGTATGCCCGTTCGAATACGCATGTCGATGCATTTTCCCCTTAGGCGACGATTCATGTAAGGGCAGCATCCAGTCGGGCGTATCCTGAAGGTATGGGCCACTCTGAAGGTATCCCTTGTACTACCCCGTCACCTTCGACCCGCCGACTCAAGGGAACGCACCTGACGACGATTCCAGTACAGTCCACGGGATGGAAGGCGGCGAACTCGAATTGATGGTGGATAGGGCCACAGTTGATGAAGCTGGAGATGTGGTCGAGAGGATTGGACGATCGGAAGTCCTTGGATGGGAATGTCGTACAAAGCTCCGTAAGCTTGGCCTGTGATTTATTTCGCCAAGGCCACCGTTGAAGTCAAGATGTGTCCGATAACCCTGGTGGCGCGAACCGAAGCGAGTAGAGCAAATAACAAGGGTCAAGCTAGGGGTGGACAAGCGCACAGAGTAATATGAACTGTGACGACAGATCCTGTAAATTGCAGCGGGTTGTTCCCTGTGTCGTGAAGTTGTAGTGGGTGAACGAAGACGTCTGCAGCTGGCAGTGCCAAGCCCACTAACATCGACGTTTCAGAACATAAATGTTGAGATGACCGCACGACGAGAAGGATGTGGGCTGAAAGTGAGTGAAAAGGTCAGGAAATGCTGTCGTTTCCATGTCATGTGCTAGGTCGATGTAACTGCGCCCCAAATTTAGCAGCGCCCCTATCTGGAGTTTTGTATCAGCTAGCTGCTTATGTTTCTTCAACGCCGCAACACCATTGGATTACGCATCCAGCCGCCAAGTGGAGATCAACCAACATCACGAGGATTGGCAAGAATTGAAGAAGATCGGAAGAGATACATCTGGATCAATAGGCCATTTTATTCTTTCTAGACAGCTATGAATTGATCACCAGATTTGCTATTCACCCTTCTAAACCAGTTTCGTAGGGATAATAAGTCCGATTGGTCGGAATATGAAACCCTCACCCATACGAAAAGGCATCAACGGCTCCTCAGCCAGTGGCTTCCTGTGTTCGAGATGATTAGTACTCATTAAGCAAATAATATAAAAAATCAAAGAAGTTATAATCAATGCTCAGAACAGCCAGTTTAGTCATGCCCCGCCGCCGGCCTCGGGTCAAGACAGAACCAAGACGGACTGCACAACCTTCAGCTCGAAGACCACGATTACATGCCGTAGGACGATGCCTCCAGCAAAACTCCACAACCCGTCATCCCAGGCAAGCCCGGTAGGGTGCGGGAGGGTGGCCCGGCGACAGAGGTCGTTGAATGGATAGACTAGTTTTCATCTTGGCCACGGGAGGGATTGAAAGGTAATCTTACCAGGTATGCTTGGAAGACGGCGCTGGGAATAATGCATGGTACCTGGTAATACAAATCAGCGAGGGCTTGATGGAGAACGATAAAGTAATGGAGGAATCAAAAACTTAAGGTCAGAACATTGGTAAGTTTGGTATATGTTGTCTTCAATGGAGTTCAGTAGCAGAACTGAAATAATACACAATCATCATAAGAGCTAGAACTTTGCACGTCGGAGGAAGTTGAAATGTTTACTTACTATATTCAGTTATAGGGTCGCATGAACTGCGAGCCATGTCAGTTCAGATAAAGTGTGGGTCGCCAAGATAGTGTATGCTTCAGGGAAATTGCAAAATTTCCAAGTTTCACACAAGGTTCCTGTCAAAACATGGCACCACAAGCTTAAGGTGCAAAATCACCCCAATGCATATCTTGATGTTGACGTATCAATATTTCGGGACCAGTTGAACCGCCATAGATCATACACGACAGCGTGGAGAGCGATATCGAAGGCGGCTCGCTGCTACGGAGAATATAAGGACTACGGTGGCTTTGGCGGAATAAATTCGCTGTATTGAAGTTAGTCTTCTATTCTGCACCGCATCCCGAAGACTGAAGATATAAATAAAAGAAGATCAGACGGTGGTGCATGTTTGTTCGATGGCTCATCGTAATCACCAGGACAAGGAATCAGGAGATATCAATCATATTAAGCTCAAGACACGTTCAAGAATTACCAAAATCCACGTACCTTGAATAAAACTGCGTTTTGGAGGTGAAGTGTTCTGCAGGTGGAGGTCGAAGCTCAAACGAAAAGAAAAAGTTCGCGAAATCTTGGCGTATGCATGCTTATGTAATCGACCATTTTGACTTCATTCAACTGAGCATTCCTTGAGCACAAATTCACACAGCTCAAGATATCCCGCAATGAACACCGATAGGAGGAGAATAAATGCCCCCAGTGGGGGAACAACTCCGCCAATATTCGCGAGGACTGTCAAAGTACCAGGATACCTAGAATCGCTGCGTCCATCGCGCACAAGAGGTCCTAATGAGCTGCGCAAGATCTGTAAGTATATCGATTGCGCTTCTCAATTGCTTTATACTCTCCACACCACCTCTCATAATTCACCTCATTATCTGTTTTTCTCTCAGGGCCATGTTACTGCCACCATCTAGTGCCACAATCCTCTCTGCTTAACTACGCTAGCTAAACAACCTCCCAGTCCTCCAAACCGGCATAATACCCTCTGCCTCCGGTAGTGCGTACCTCGAAGTCCCTCTACCTCGGACCTCTAATTCCTCCTCTCTCATACCTCCTCGCTCCTCCCTAAAAATAACCTGCTCGATCCAAGGCCCGAAACCCCTCCCCCGCTCCGCCCCCTTCAGCCCCTCTCTCCTCCTCACAACAGCCGTAAAGTTCGCCCCGTTCGCCTCTCGAAATCGGCGCGGCTACATCCGGGACTCCATAGAGAGGGACTTAGGTGTGCATTTGGAGACTGCATTGCGGGGCGTCTTGATTGGGGAGCGTTGGCCGAAGAGCGGGGTTGAGGTTATTGTGACGGTTGTGGAGGGTGATGAGGACGGGTGGTGGGGCGATAGTACACCCGGTATTGGGGGTGGGATTACGGGGAGTGGGATGGGAGCGGGTTGGGGCTTGTTGAATATTCTTGCGGGGTGTATTACGGTGTCAAGTGCAGCGATTGCGGATGCGGGCATTGATTGTGTGGATTTGGTATCTGGGGGTGTTGCTGCCATCGTTCGGAATCCAGATACCAAAAAAAAGGAAGGAGAGAAAGGGGACTTTGTCAGGATGCTGGATCCCTGTCCTGCGGAACACCAGGATATTGTTGCGGCGTGCGTGGTTGGGTATCTAGCTGGTCGAGATGAAGTTACGGAGATCTGGTTAAAGGGAAATGTGGGAGCTATTCCGGATGAGTTGATTGACGGGGCGACTCAGGCTGCTGTGGGAAGCTTGTCGGTGCTGAAGGAAGTAGTGATGGAAGCTGTGGAAGCAAAGTTTCAAGGACAGGTGATACAAGAGAAAGAGGGGCTGAAGAGGAAGCATCCGCAGCAGGATGCTGAGATGGTGGGATAAGAAGTGTCAAGACGATCTTGGTTCGAATTCCTCTTTATTTTCATCAAGCATAGCGACGGAGTTGGGACAGGCTGGGATTATCAAATGCAGGACTACGGGTGGTCCTGGAGGTGTCACAGGGTGTTGGTCTCCAGCAAGGACAGTTTTCATGCCCACAAATAGGTCTTGGTCACATCGATAAGGTCTCCAAAGCATTCCATGCATAACCCCATTAAGCTTTATGTCCGCTACCTACTTGACCCTGGTGCGCCAAAGCCATATCCAGCGCAACCTGTAGCCAAGCCACTGCCAAAACAGTCGACCGAATGAACTCCCATATAACCGCGAAACTCCTCGCTCAAACTCCAATCCGTGGCCCATAACCCATTTCCCATTTTTCAACCATGAACCCAAACCCTCCTGCCCATAAAACGACCGACCAGGCCAACCTCCTAAATATCCTGAAGCCAATTCAAGATCCCTACACAAAACAATCAGCACTAGTACCCTACTCAAAAGCAGAAATAGCCTAATAAACCAGTCACACTTGCTGAAATTCGCCTGAGCAGTCTCATCCTTATACGTCTGCCCCCTTCTCCCTCAACGCATCAAACACACCCCACCGCAGCTCACCATCCCCCTCCTTAATCGCAGCCTCGTTCTCGATCTCTTGCTTGACACCACGTTTTGGTTTGATGCTAGAAGCAGAGGTGGTGGCTTCGATAGGCTCCTCTTGCTTCGCTTTAACCTTTCCCTTTGTCTTAGACTTTTTTATTGGGACTGGCTTCCTCGTATTCCATCTTCACAGCAGCATCCTCCTCTTTCACGCCCTTATTCCTGGTAGCTGTGGCATGCTTGCTCTTGGGCGTACTCTGAGCTTGAGATCCTTCAGCAGTATTGGGAATGGGACAAGAGCCGCACCACCCTTCTCCATTGCCTGTCTCATGCGCGAGGACCGCTCACTCGCTGCGCCGGGCGTGATATCGCATTCCTAGACGATGAGGGTCCAGTCTGGTCCCTATACCTCCATTAGGATACTCATCCATCAAATATCTTTCCCTCCTCTTAACATTCTCCTCTTCCGGTTTCCGACAATCCAATTTGCATTATCCCTCGATTGACATAGGATCGGAGCCGGAAATTAGAAGCGAAGGTATAAGAGGGAGAGTTGGAGGGGGAAACTGGGGGTTAGTGATACATACCTTCTCCCTCGAGCAATACTCAACATAACCAAACAAACTGATACGCGCTCAGTCCCGGACTCTTCCCCTTAGCTATAGCTTGTTTCAAGCATCTCCACCTCTTAGGTGTAGCCCCTAGGTTTAAGATCAAATTCGTTGCCTACGGCTGTAGAGTCGATCTGTTCATCTCATCAGCCCAATTCTACTTCGTCATGGCGGGGGCAAAATGGATGGAATCAGTGAAGTGGAGTTGGGAGGTGGAATTTACGGCTGGTGGACCCCGCGGCTGTGAGAATGAGATAGACGTACGTGACGTTTCCTTCGTCTGTCGGGATTGTGGTTGTTGTGGTGGTGGGTAGAAGAAGGGTGTACGAGAGACGAAAGAGAAAGAGAAAGTTTATTAAGGGTGGGACGGTGGGCAAGATTTTGTGGTGAAAGGGCTGGTTGCTGCGGCAGTGATAAGGTTGTCGAGTCGCGTTGAAGGAGACATGAAAGCTTCATTCTTGAGGTGAAGGTGAGAGAAATGAGGAAAAGGTGGAGTACTGAAAGGGCAGTTTTGGCTTTCACTATGTGCCCTGGCGCACCTCTTGCTGGATTCAACATCCTCTTGGATGGTGACCTATATCTGGCTCTCCAGAGCTTAGTGTAGTCGTTGCAAGGCCTGGTTCCAAAACCTAGGGGTGTCAATGGCGGTCATGTACTTCTCGATATGCAACTCTTCTTTATCCCATATATCCTGAATTCAGATCAAGATTGGCATCGATATGGCTCGTTGCCTCATTCCACCAAATACTGATACAACCTGTATACCCCTTTCCTCGAACCACCAAACAAAAAAAACCAAAGTTACTGTCTACGAACTAACCCCCAGCCCAATCGGCTTCCCATCCACGTCCTCCTCACCCCCCTTCCCAATAAGCTCCTTAAAATCCAATCCCACCTCCACCAACATCGCCGCATGCGCATGTGCCTGATCCATACACTCCTTCCAAAGCGGACTCTCCTGATCCACACTACTTAACTGCCTGGCCACAATAACATTAAACGCATCCACATGCTCTTTCGCCCATTTCACGCATGCCGACATCAGAACCTGCGGGAAACAGCTCTGATATATGGCGACAGTGTTTTTGATGATGGTGAAGTAGATGAAGGAGATTTGGTAGATGTAGTCTGTGAGATTGCCTTCAAAGATACATTGTCTATGTTTTCGTTAGAATTGGTTGAAAGATGAGGAGGGTAGTTGTGTTGTACCTGGATCGTTTCTTAATGACTTCGCTGCGTGCTTCTAGATATGCTTCTCGAGCACGATCTTCAAAGCCGAGTCGGACTACCCAAATGACGTGTTTCTTTACCGAACTCATCCAAGAATTATTCTCGACGAGCTGCTTAATGAGGACGTTTGCTAGCTTTCCAGCTCGCTCATTTACTTTGAACGTGACGATTCCCTGCGCCATCGCATTGCCTCGTATCTTCTTCGCCAAAGCGTTCAATCGCTCCACTTTCTTGACAGCATCTTCGAAGCGCTGCAGCGCGATATCGATATCCAGGTCATCGAGCTGGGTTTCTACCCACCGTATGTTCTGTTGTTTGCCGTCGACATCAACAAGCATACTCGCCCGATGATTAGCAACGTTATCGGAAATGGTTTCCATTAGGTCAGTCTTCTTCAAGATGTTCAAATCTCTTGTAGCGAAGTAATTGACGGAGTCTTGAGCCTTCCCTCGCTCCTCTGTCTCAGCCTCGACGCTCTTTCGTAGATCCTCGATGGTCTTCCGGAACGTAGATAGCATTGTCACCTTTTCACTAGCATCACCTTGATATACGGCGAATGTGAAAGACTCGGTGCCTACACGAATGTTGATGGCGTTCGCAGCGCCCTTGCCTTCCTGGATCCCTGGTTTAGCTGCACGCGACGATAAATCTGCCACCTGCACATCTTGAAGGGGCCAACATCGTTGGGCGACCATCTGCCCCTGCCCCTGGCTTTTCTTCTGGGCAGGTTGACCGGCCACATCCGTTCGCTGTTTCTTTTCGGAAGCTACTAGTAGGTGATCATTAAGTAAAATGAGATGAACACGTCGTCGGGCTTTCCAGGTAGCGGCGTTGAGCTCCACCCACTTTCCGGATTCCCACACAATATGACGTCCGGGAATAGCCGGTAGGTACTTCTGTGATCCCTCCACTCGCTTCCATAGGGTCTGCAAATGTGTATTCCAAAGTGCTTCAAGATTCGCAACCGAGCTCCTATTCGCAGCTTTCCGCGCTGTCAAAGTATCACCATTGATGCCGGCTTGTGATGTAGTTTGCCCCAATGTCCCTGTGAGCTCCGACATCAGCTGCCTAAGCGTCCTCATCTCGCCCTTGAGCTTCTCCGCCTCTTTACTGATCCTGATAAACTGTGTGCGATTCTGATACACATTGTGTTGGAGATCGGTCGAGGTGCGATTCTTCACTTTGCGAAGTTCATCCTGGTAGCGGCGTATATCGTCTTCGGAAGCATCCGCTAGAAGCGTAGCAACATCTGTATCTGTGTTAACCCGAATCCGTCCTTCCGCATAAGCCTACCCACATTGCTCCGGCCTCAGGTTCGGGTCCCTCAAAGCCTTCATATCAACCTTCAGACTGCGTCCATCCGAGCTCCCCGGTGGTCTTCCATCTCTCGAAGGCGGCGCATTCCGATATTGACTCGGGATCTGGGGCATCATTGGCAGAGAAGGAGCCTCCGCGTTGAAGTCAGTCGGGAGCTGCATAATCCTCTGCGAATACCTCCTCTTCACCAAATCCGCCGTCTTATCAGCCCTCTGGGGCCTCTCCCGGGGCGCATCCAGCTTTCTCCCCGACCGGTTGGACTCATTGGAGGGTCGTCCTGAGCTCGACTGTGTTGCGGCGGCCAGCCCGACGGGCATAGGAGCACTGATCTGCTTCGGGGCGCTAATTTCTTTCCCTCCTTTTGGCCGCGCAGTGCGCTTTTTGCGGAGGGAGATGCCTTTGCTGCGTTCCTCGGACATCTTGCCTGCAAGATCTGCTGTATTCCTGGGTGGTTGTTGTGTAGATGGTGGTGAGGAGTGCAGTTCAAGGTGTTCTGTGTCACAAATGGACGTGAACCTAGCGTGAAGTGAAGCTCGGACCAGCACCAAGCCGTGATTTTCCTCCCCCAAAAAAGGTCGTCACCACCGCCATCCCTTCCTCCATTCCCTGTCTCTATCTCCTTCTCTTTAGGGCCTTTATTAATTCCTATTCCACCCCCAGATAATTCCATCACCATGTCTTCTTCATTAAAACCCTCGACCGTCGCCATCGTCAGCGTAGGTGCAATCGTCACTGGCTTCCTCGCATACGCCGTCTACTTCGACCACCGCCGGCGGACCGACCCCGAATTCCGCAAGCAGCTGAAGCGCGAATCGAAACGACAGGCTCGCGCTGCGAAAGAGGAGGCCGAGGCGCAGGGCAAGGAGCAGAAGAAGGCAATCCGGGAAGCAGTGGAGCGGGCGAACGAAGAAGGGTTCCCCAAGGATCCTGAAGAGGTGGAAGCGTACTTCATGCAGGAGGTTGCGCAGGGAGAGGGCATGTGCCAACAAGGTATGAGGATACCGTCCGATGTGGAATTGATGGATGGTTAGCTAACTGGTTGCATAGGCGCGGATTCGATAGAGGCGGCCCTTTGCTTCTACCGTGCTTTGAAGGTTTATCCTCAACCTAGAGAGCTGATTAATATATACGACAAGACTGTGCCGAAGGTATTTTCTCTTTCGAGTCAAAACTGCACTTTTCACACTGATGCGCGACAGCCCGTTCTTGACGTCCTTGCCGAGATGATTGCCGTTGATACGAGCATTCCCGTTGGAAGCAAGGCCCCATCCGAGGCCGGATCCGCAGGTGGGATCGAATAAACCCATTGGGTTGTTGTCCGTTGAGACCATGGCGCTGAATCACCCTAGACCCCTCTCTACCCCCTGATTGCAAGCAAATGTAATATTTCTGTAAAAGTAGGACGCCGGAGTTCTGGTTTGGCATGGTACATATATGGATGTGGTGGCAGCCATATAGAAGAATTCCAATGAGATCATGCCTTCGAGCATCAAAAGTTGGAGGCAGGCTTGATAGGAGGACGAGGAATCCCATTCTTGCTACTTCTTTTAACTTCATCACTTGTATATGCATTTGAGCTCTTATGACAGTTGTACATGTTCTCGAGGGATGCATTTGGTATACTACAAATTACAGCTCCCATGTCTCCGAAAGTCGTACTCTGCATGCTCCGAGAAACTGACCATGCCCGAACGCCTTGCTCACAATGGCATCCCTTCCAACGTAAAGGGTTTTAGAAAACCCGAATAATTACAGCAAAAGTCTAAAACAATGGCGAACAGTATGAAGAAGGGCGAACACCTTCAATGCCGAGTCTAACACGAGCAAGAATTCTGCTCTTGGGATTGGCTGGGGTTGATGTTTACGTCGATCACTAGACGCCCATTAGTACTTAAAACCCATATAACGAACAGAGTTCGGAATCCACATACTTTGACTCTGCCCCTGCTGGCCCTCGCCCTCCATCCCTGGCAACGCCTGCGCAATCCTCTTAAACAGCGCCTTAACATTATGCCCCACCTTCGCACTCGTCTCAATAAACATCAAATTATTCTTTTTAGCCTCCTCCTCGCCCTGCGCCGTCGTGACCTCCCTCTTGTCATTCAAGTCCGTCTTGTTCCCCACCAACACGATAATCACATCATTGCCTCGCTCGCCCCTCACATCATCGACCCATTTCCTGGTATTTTCGAAAGTTTTCTTGTTGGTGATGTCGTAGACGACGACAGCGACGGAGGAATCGCGGATATAGGAGGGGATGAGCGAGCGGAAGCGTTCTTGGCCAGCCGTGTCCCAGAGTTGAAGGCGGACGGTGCGGTCTTCGAGGTACATGGTCTGAAACCCCGTCAATAACCTCCTTTCCAATTCCTTACTCCATCAACTGTATTAAATACCTTTGAGAGAAAGTCTATGCCAATGGTCGCCTGGTATGTGTTGTCGAACGAGTCGTACATGAAGCGTGTGATCAGAGACGTCTTGCCCACTATTTCCTCATCGCATCAGCAAACCGTCATGAAATACAATATTGCAGGACGAGGCCATACGCACCGCTCTGCTCCCCTAAAAATACAAGCCTACACCCCATTAGTATTCATACACAATTGAGCACCGAAGGCAACCAACTCACTTGAATTTCTTGAGCGGGTTCGAATAGCCAGATTGCGCCATTTTGAACGGAAATCCCAATCCAGACCCTTAATTAAAGAAATGGAAGAAAAGAAGAGTATACGCTCAATAGGAGTTGTTGGTTGTCGTGAAAAAGGAGAGGGTGATGTCGCGGATGCTATGCTGTTGGCTTCTTCCACACACTGGGGTCCAGTCAAGCCCCGTTCTCAGCGGGCCAAGGGTGCATGAAAGCACGTGATTTGTGCCTGGGAAGTGATCCGTGCGGCGGGCAAAAATTACCGACCATTTTTGAAAATTGCATTCGCCACCTCCGAACAACACAGCGAATTTTGAGACCTAACTGTACACGATAATTTGTATCAGACAGCCCAGTTCTGGCTACAATGTCAACCTCAGTCGCAGCTCCCGCACAGCCCAAACAACCCTCTCGAAAAGGGAAAAAAGCATGGCGGAAAAACGTCGATATCACAGAAATTCAATCAGGTCTCCAAGAAGTGCGGGACCAGATAGCTCAAGGGTATTTCCTCCCCCACCACCTCACCCCATTGTCATATACTAATTGCATTGTTGTAGTGGCGTCATCACCGAAAAGTCGTCCTCCGAGCTCTTCCAAGTCGACACCACCGGCTCCAGCGAACTCCAAAAAGAAGTCAACAAGCGCCACAAACCCCTCAAAGCCGACGAGATCCTCGCCCAACGCTCCGCCGTCCCCGCCATCAGTTCTCGCAAACGACTTTCTGATTTCTCATCGGAACCGAAGAGTAAGAAGCCGAGGGTGTCATACAAACAACTGGATAAGCTGCGGT
Organism: Zopfia rhizophila CBS 207.26; assembly: GCA_010093925.1. Classification (NCBI taxonomy): domain Eukaryota; kingdom Fungi; phylum Ascomycota; class Dothideomycetes; family Zopfiaceae; genus Zopfia; species Zopfia rhizophila. The sequence goes on from ML994624.1 coordinate 1,818,744, forward strand.
CGATCGCATATGGAGGCGACCAAGTCCAAAAAGACGTTGTTCAAACAGGCGACGCGGCAACCCACGATCCCTGGGCCCCGCAAGTCGTGCATAGAGAACCCAAATTCTCCTTCCTAGAAGAAAAGAAAGATGTAAGGGAGCCAGCTACCTTGAAGAAGGCACCTGTCTCCCTGTCGAAAAAAGGCAAACCCTTCCCAGCGCTCCCCAAGCCCGAAGCCGGTAAATCGTACAATCCCACTGTTTCAGATTGGATGGATGTGCTCCAGCGCGAAGGCGACAAGGAAGTTGAGGCCGAGAAAAAAAGGCTGCAAGAGGCGAGGGACGAGGCTAAGAGAATGGAAAAGGTGATGCTGGCAAGCTTCGAGCACCAGATGGAGAGTGAGGAGGAAAGTGCGTGGGAGAGCGAGTGGGAAGGTTTCCAGAGCGAGGTTGAGGGGGAACAGTTGAAGAAGAAGAGACCGGAGCGCAAGACGCCGAGCCAGAGGAATAAGATTAAGAGGAGGAAGGAGGAGGAGAGGAAGGCAGTGCATGAGAGGAAGATTAAAGAGAGGGAGAAGCAGGCACAGCGTATCAAAGAGCTGGCAAAATCGGTAGAGGAGAAAGAGAAGGCTAGGCTTGCGGCGAGGGAACTAGCTGTCGCGGCCAAGGAAGACTCTTCCTCAGACGACGGCGAGGAAGTCCTCCGGAAAAAGAGATTCGGCAAGGTCCAGTAAGTTACTCTGTTTCCACCCTAATCTAATTTTTCATTTTTCTAATGAGAAGTATAGTGTCCCAGATGCTCCCCTCGAAGTCGTGCTAAGCGACGAACTCCAAGACTCCCTCCGCCTCCTCAAACCAGAAGGAAACCTCCTCAAAGACCGCTTCCGCAGCATCATGGTTCGCGGAAAAGTAGAAGCGAGACGTAAGGTCGTACATAAGAAGCCGAAAACAACGCTCACCGAGAAATGGTCTTACAAAGATTGGAAGTTGAAATAGAGTACCTACTCTCCATAGACGATAAACAATGAAAAGGCTTATGTCTGATTTGTGTGTCTGATTTGTGTGGTTTTTGTGAAAGAAGTGAGTGGATGGGGATGTTGGTGTTTAAATATACAAGCTTTTGGGGAGTGAGACTACACTCCGTCCACACACCACACAATCAGGAATCCAGGGCCCCACAACAAACAATCCTTTCTCGCCTCCCCATATCTCAGGCTTTATTTTTGTGCGGCCTATACCGGCGGGGAGACGAATGAGAGGTGAAGTTTTGTGGGGCGATGGGAGAGAGGAGAGGTATCTTATCTGGTTGAATGTCCAGCCTTGGGGGAGGAAGCCGCCGCAGAAGGTGCAGCGGTGGGAATGGTCTAGTGTAACCTTGGGAGAGTATCGGTGTGCTGCTGGCGTTGGCATGGTTTTGGAGCAGTTGCGAAGGGGATGTGTCGCTGGGTTTGTTCGAATGGGTTGTTGGAAGGAGAGGCGAGATGTTGACTTGTTTGTGACGAGAGATATTCCTCCCGAGGTTGTGATGAGAGGTTGCCGCTGGTGTTGTGATGGTAGACTCCTGCGACGATGAAATGTATAAGAGCATATATAACTCTGAATTGAAGTTTTCATCTATAGGTGTATCATTTGCTTTTCCATGCTTGCCCTGTCTCCATTGTCCTCGTCGCATCTTCTCGTCCGCTTTACCAAACACGCTCTTTATCTCTAAGACATTCCACAGTGTAGGGCCTTCCAGATGCTACGAGTGAGAATGACAGGGTTGCGTCAACGTCTTTGGACATCCAAACTTCTAAGGCAGTTCTCAATCCCCACAATCCATTTATCGTATCGTAGCACCCTTCAGCGTAGCCACCGTACACACCCCCGAACTCGTCTTCAACAAGCCCACCCCCGTCTTCTTACTCTCCCCCTCCCCACTCAACTGCGGCACACCCTCAACATCAAACCCGGCCTCCAGCGCATCCGTCGTCGTAAAACCAGGTTGCACCGTCTCCCAAACCTTCTTCTTCGGATTCAGAACAGCCTCTGGCTCTCCTTCCCAACCATCAAACCACACCTTATCTCCCGCCTTTGCCTCCGCAGGCGGATTCACCAGCTCCACGGGCCCTTTATGGCTATCCTCGCCCTCGGCAACCCGCGGCGAGGCAGCGAGAACCATGGCGCAGGACTTGATGCCGCGCATTGTTACGGGCTTGAGATTGCATACAGCGACGATCTTCCGGTTCTGCATTTCCTCGAGCGGGATCAGGCCGTTTAGACCAGAGCATACGGTCCGCACGACCTGACCTTCGTACTCGGAAGTGTTGTCTGTGCCTGGTAAGTCGCCGCAGGCGATAGTGCTGACATACAAGCTGTCTGCATTGGGGTGCGTTGTCGCTTTCAATATATGTCCGACGCGGAGATCGATGAGGGCTGGTGACAGGGGTTTCTCAACTGGGGCAGCTTTCTGGGGTTTCGGTTGCTTCTCCTTTTTCTCCTTCTTTCTGCCTTCGGATGCACCAGCGGGTTTTCCTGTGGTAGTCCCCGCGATAGCTTCACCGGTTGCTTGGACCTTCTCCTTCGCTTTCTCTTTCTTGCTCTTCTTTCCGGCTTCGGGAGCTGCGTCGCCGGTGTGAGTTGTTGGGGTAGCGGAGCCTGAAGCTGCTGCGGCCGCGGCCGCGGCTTCTTTCTCTTTCTTCTTGCGCTCCTTTTCGGCTTTTGCGTCGATCGGTTTGATTTTGAAGAGAATGTTGTCGAGATCAACGGTCACCTTGTCATCTAGCTTGAGCCCGAAGAGCGGCGAGTTCTGAACGAAGTCTAGATGTCGGATGATGTGGTGGTATCCCTGTTCCCCTGTTCGCTCCACCGGACTCCAATTCGAGACCACTGGGGCGAGTTTCTGGTACACGGCGATGTCAGCGATGGAGGGTTTGGCGCCGAGGAGGGTTGTGCGGGTTGAGAGGTGCGTGTTCAGCGATGAGAGTCGCTCGGCGGACTTAGCAGCGTCTTCGGAGGGAGAAGCGAGGTGTGAGGCTGTGGTGAGCCATTGGCCTATCTCTGCCTTTTCAGTGTCGGTGTAGCTGGTTTCGGGGAAGAGGGCTTGGGATGCTTTGACAGCGTCAGCTTCTGCGGAGACGTCGTTGGGAGCGTAGGTCTTGAGGAAGGTGGTCAAGCTCTCGTCGATGGTAGAGCTCGCCATTCTGGGGAGGGTGGGCTGAAAGAAGGACTTGTAGGTGGGATGTAGTGGGGTGAAGAAATCGGGTTTCAAATGTTTGGTGACGTTGATTGTGGTCCTAATTGGAGTCCGGCTTGTCGTTTGTAGGCACACAAGTCGGGGGGCTTTTGTTGGGTGGAATTGAAGTAGTGGAGTGCGGAGGATGGAGCGTGGGAGGGGGAGGTTTTTGAGATGCATGCCTAACGTGACTCAAATGTAGTCAAAATTCATTCACGAGGGGCAGATAATGTGGCGTTGGTCCAGCCACACGCACGGGCCACATTAAATCTCATTAACCAAAGCAGACTAAAGCGATGTGGATGGCTTGGGGTTAGTTCTATTGATTCTTTTTCCATTCGTTCCTGTTCATTCATTCATCGACATGTTTCATGACATTTGTCTAGGGAATGCTGCTCAAGCAACCTCGACCAAGATGATGCCAAACCATCCAAACCATTATCATCCATCTAAACTTTTTAGAAAGTCGTTCCAGACCCATGGTTCTACAACCCTTGACTCCTCTACTTCTTCAGTGCATCAACGAACTCCTTTGGCGGGGCCTGGTTGTAGCCCTCCGGGTTGTTCTCCGTCCATTTCCAGAGGTCAGCACAAGCATCCTCCAAGGTGAGCTCAGTCTTCCACTTGAGTTCCTGGTTCGCAAGTGTTGGGTTGGCCGTGAGATCCAACACATCGCCGGGACGGCGCTCAACAACGTGGTACGGCAGGTCACGCCCAACAACTTTGCTGAAGGCTTTGACCATGTCGAACACAGTTGAACCTTTACCAGTGCCGAGATTCCATGCTTTCACTCCTGGATGGTGCTCGCGGAGATAGTTGAGAGCAACCAAGTGACCCTTGGCAAGGTCGAGAACGTGGATGTAATCTCGAATAGCAGTTCCGTCCTTGGATTTGTAGTCTAAATTGTATTAGGGTACGACATGTCATCAATCAAGAGGCACCTTACCATTTCCAAACACGAGCAACTTTTCTCGCTTGCCAATAGCCACTTGAGCGAGCAGTGGAAGCAGGTTGTAAGGGACGCCCAACGGGTTCTCGCCCATGACACCGCTAGGATGAGCACCGGCAGGGTTGAAGTATCTCAGAAGGGCAGCATTCCACTGCTCACCTGATTTACCTGCCTTCTTGGCATTGTTTCGCTGGGCCTCGATATGATCTGTGATCATATTCTCGACAGTTGACTTCGTTCGACCATAGGTGTTGGTCGGACCAATGGGGCAGTGCTCAGGGATAGGAATCATGTTAGGGAAACGAGTGGCATCGCCATAGACAGTTGCAGAAGACGAGAACACAATGTTGGTCACATTGTGCTTCGTCATGGAGCGAAGAAGAGTAATGCTTCCAGCGACGTTGACACGGTAATACTCCAATGGGATTTCACCAGATTCGCCGACTGCCTGAGAGAAGATATCTTCAGCTGCCAAGAACAGATAGCAATCACATGAATATCTTACCTTGAGAGCAGCAAAGTGGATAACATTGTCAATATGAGGGTGCTTGTCGAAGACCTTGTCTAACGATGCCTCATCGGTGATGTCAATCTTGTAGAAGGCTGGACGCTTTCCGCAGATGAGCTCGATGCGGTTGATGACCTCTTCAGACGAGTTATACAAATTGTCGACGATGACAACTTCGTAGTCGGCCTCGAGAAGGGCGAGGGCTGTGAAGGAGCCAATGTAGCCGGTTCCTCTGCTCATGTCAGATCGCCATTAGAACAGATTATTGTTATGCAATGGCGCCATACCCAGCGACGAGAACGGATCCAACGACCATTTTCACGCAACGACGGTACCTTGTCTAGTCCGCGAATGACAGCTGAAGTTGATACAGAGGACTTGATCGAACGTCCTTTGGTTCAATTGACTGGTCTTTCGAAAGAAAAGGAGCAAAAGTTTGTCGTACAGCGAGGTTGAAGGGGGTTAATTAAGGCCCTGTCTCAACAGCACGTCGACGTCCCGCCATTTTGCCTTGAGGCGGTGTGCGATCCGCATGCCGCTCGCGGTTAGCCTGTGAAAGCGGCGCTTGGTACCTTTCCACGACGTCTGCCTCTACACAATCTCCAACATCCTTTGACGCTCACAGATTGATGAGACAGTTGTCTAGTAGCCTGGGAATTTCGGTTTTCTTGGATAGCTTCGTGCGATTCCAAATAGTAAAATTGCAATCCAACCACGCCAATTCCCATCTAGGCGCGGCACAAATGACCCATCACCGTCCTCCCAAAGCTCCTGGGGGTGGGATTTTCCTCAACCCAGAAGCAAGCACTTGATGAAAGGGATGATGTATAATCTCCTCGGACGAGGGCACTCGGGAGCTGGCCTACCACCACCGCTCTCCGGGCTTCATAATTCAGTTGAAGCACATGAGGTCGCCGGACTGAGGCAGAGGTACGAGAAATCAAGCTTCGACGTCCAAGGGTCCAGCTAGGCCGTGGTCTTTCCGCATTAGGGTGCGTAACCACGGTGCGAGGGAGGCAACCACGCGACTGACGGCTGCCAACCTCAACGGTCGTTATTCGTACTATTAAAATCTGTAAGTGCATTATTTCGCTGCATTGAGGTGCAAGTTAATTTTCTTCACCACCACTACCACCACCACCACCGCATTTCTACCTCGATGGCTGCCCTCGCTAAAATTTCCCCGCGAAGAGGAACGCCGAGCTTCTGGGCGTTCGGCTGCAACGAAAACGCCTCTCGGACGCGCCAGGCTTGCTTCCGATCACCACTCTTCGACAGCCAACTTCATATATACAAGTTGGCATCACCCACCCCGATCCCTGAGAAAATGAATGTTAACATTTGCTCAAGGGATCGAAAGCTTCACTTCTGTTCTATAGAATCTCCATAGCAGCATCGACCGCCGTTCGCGACGCGTCGAAAATCTCTTCGTGTTTACAATTCTGCTACAGCAACCCGAACGTCATCAGCAAGCATTGTGCCTCTCGCCCGAACTTCGGGATAGCGAAAGGAACGACGTGATATTGCTTTTGAGTATTGGCGGAGTACTGGGGGTGTCCCTGGGAAGCGGTTCACGCGTGATTTGTGGTAAGCTAAACTGTTCATTTGATCCCTGTCCACGTTGAATGCTGCACGATCCCATTCCTACTTCGCTCTTGAGTTCACTCCTGGGTTTGCCATGGCACCTATTCTACTTCTATTCAACCTATTGTACTTGGCTCGCAATTGTTCGCGGCCACCACTCTCCAACACCTCCAACCTGCCTGGTCCAAAATAGGGCCATTTCACTGCCTCTTCTCATCCTCTCCTCTCAGCTTACATTATCTTATTTCTCCGTAACTTCTAACTAACAAGATTGTCAGTCTGTGACAACAATCAACCACACCCTTGTACAAGTCTCTTCAAGCTCCACGGTTTCACACCGTCAATTTTGCAAGTTCAACTTCTATCAGCCGACGAAATGTCGCACGTCAACCAAATCGGACAAACCCCCATTCGTCGCTCGACCCGCTTGGCGTCGATAGCACGTTCCGAGTCACATGCTCCGTCCGTTACTGCCTCCGTTGCTACTACGACGGCAACACCTTCCAGAGCCGCAGCTAAACGCAAGGCTCTCCTCCCCAAGCTCAAGGCAAGCCAGTCTCATGCCTATGGTGCTACCGGCCGCCTCAGCAACGCTGCGGATCTCGCTATCCCAGTGACAGGGTTTGCTCAGGCGTTCGAGAGCCAGAGAGAGAACGCCGTTGCCAGGGACGAGGAAGCTTCTCCCCGCAACTCGGCAAATTCCTCCGCTCAGAGCTCGCCCAGCACTTCAGTTCATCGTGCCAATATTTCCGAGCACGGCTCCACCCCTGCGCCCACTCGTAATACCCCAATTCACCAGACTATTCAGGATCGCCCTACCTCCGCCCTGTCCTCGCTCCGTTCTGAAGAATTGGAAACCCGCGATGGTACACGCAGCCCAACCCATGAATCCCCCTCGCCATCAGCGAACAACACCTCGAAGTCGTTCGGCATTGCTCACGAGGCCGGAATGACCCGCGTTAACGGTATCGCCTACCATCCCCGCCAGCGTGTCCCAGTATTGTCCCAAGCCGCAGTCCAAGCTAGTGGTATCGAACAGCCACCGCCGCAGCCATCAATTTTGCAAAGCTTCTTCGGAATTATAGGACGAAACTGGATGAAGGTCTTCGGCGTCCTCACCATCCTTGCGATCACACTTATGCTTCTTACTCCTGCAACTCAGACTTCTGCTCTGACACCTGGCGACTCTGGAGTCAGCATGCTCGGCGCCATCCATGACCGAGTTTCTTACACCTGGGCTTCAGTAATGGATTGGATCTCCCCCAACGCTGTCTACGAAATCACATCTAGTGTCTCTTCCGGTGACTCTCGCCGAGTTCGCAAACTCGAAAATGAGCAACAAAGCATTAAAGAGTCAATTGACCGCCTCGAAAAACACCTTCCGCACGGCATCGTCGCACAGAAAAACAAAGATGGCCAACTCGAAATCCCCAATGAGTTCTGGCGTGCTCTCATCAGCAAGATTCAGTCTGAGGGCTTGAATGATCCCAGCACCACTTATGACGCCCAATGGATTGAATGGGTTGAGAAGAACGAGGCTAAGATTGTGCAACTCATTGACCGCGGATTCGAAAACCGACTCGATGTCGCTCGTCAGAGCCTTGAAATCCTCGATAAGAAGGAATTCTTAGAGCTCATGCAGCAAGATTATTCCAAGCTGTCCGATCGCATCGATAAGAAGATCGCCGAAGTTACTAGATCTCTCCAAAAGGAACTCAAGGCTGCCGCTAAGGAGGTTGCGAAGAAGGCCTTCATGGATCAGATCCGCCTCGAGTCTCTCGCATACACGAACATCATCGTCAACACCGAGCTCAGTCTCCGCAAGGTCAACTACTTTTCACCAGGCCTTGGCGCCCGTGTCGACCCGTATCTCACGTCTTCCACGTTTGTCGAGCAACGGTCCGCTGCCGCCCGCGTCTACCGAAAACTCTTTTCTCTTCCGCAACGTCGCCCACCAATCGCTGCTCTCGAAAAATGGGATGAAGCTAGTGAGTGTTGGTGCGCAGCTCCCAACACCCAGAAAACTGGCCAGGCACAGCTCACCGTGAACCTCGGACAGTCCATGTACCCGAAGCAAGTCACAGTTGAGCACATCCCGAAGGAAGGAACCCTGGATTACCGCAGCGCCCCTCAGGATCTCGAATTATGGGCTGAGGTCAGCCAGGATATCCTAGAACAAGTCCAGCCCGCCCTAGACTGCAGTGATGGTCCAAAAGGATGGCTCTGTCTAGGCAAATTCACATACAACATCCATGGTGCAAACCACGTCCAGACTTTCAATCTCGACGTCAATCTCGATGGAATTGAAGGTGTTAGCAGGACCATGGTCAGGGTCACTAAGAACTGGGGTCAGGATTATACGTGCTTGTATAGGTTGAGGCTTCATGGAGAGCTTGCTGAGAAGCCTATGGGTGCGGGCTTCTATTGATGTGTATAGAGTTTCTTTTTCCTTCCCTTTTGTGCGTACGGTGATTACGGCTGGGCGGCTAGGAGGATCACCTTTTGATGGCGTTTTTGGAGTCGACGCTTTTAGGATAGGAGCTAGCCTGATACCCAGCGCCAGAAGGCTTTTTTGATAGCGATGATGAATGCATTCTGAATAGACACTTTCCTAATAATCATAAGGAACCTTTGAAAGCAGAATCAAAACCAAAGCATTCAATTTAGTGAAAGCAAAATGAAAACATCAAATCATTCACTTCCGTACTACACATACAAAGCCAGCCCAAGGGGTTATATAGGGAACGGATCCTAAAGCTAAGGCCTAGATTTGATTCAGTAACAGGAGGACGGGATTTAAAGATGGTAGGGGTAGGGCGGATATGTACTTGACTAGAATACTTTCTAAGGTAATATGGTACTTATATGCTGTGTACCACCTGTTGGAGTCTTGCAAAGGGCAGTGTAGGAATGTCGGGTAAGCCAATGGCTACGGTCGCATTTGTGAAGTGACGGGAGCATCGTTTATACTACAGTAGAAGCAGAGCTTGTCTAGCCTATTTAAAGAGAATCTATTTGCTGTTGAGGTGGTAAAAATTATGGATTACTATGTTGAAGCTATACCAAGCTGGGATGGCAGACGAAGAAGGAATCCCGGGAGCCAAAGCTGTATTCTCGGGAACAGCGCAGAGAAACTGTGCTATCATGGTAATAAAAAAAGGAGTCATAAGTCCATTTATAATGCCCAGTGCTGGAGATGTTGGTTGGATGCTAGACGAGAGCGCACTGATGAACTCATCCAATATGTATGCGGGGAAGCCATCGATTTGTTTGAATACTTATGTGAAACTACCAAGTGGCATTGGATGTTCCCGTGTCCTTGCACCGCCCATTGAGGCCGGCCTAGCTTCCTGTCCCTTCAATATCACAAGCGATCCCACTGAGCCAAGCTTCCCTATCTCTCCTTTCTTACAGCTTCTCGCCTTGCCATATCCCTCTCCACATCATTCCTTAACTCTCTCCTACGTACGAGGATTAGGCCAATCTTTTCTTAGAATAGGTCGATTTGGCGGTGTCGGATTGATACTAGGCAGGTCGCCAGAGCACTTTAAGGGGACATAACGTGGTAGATGAGGTATTTGGCACTTCAATGGCTCGAGCTTGTTTCTGAAGCCTTGTCATAGCGTCAATGTTTGGTTGGCAACTTGCTCGGATATTCGCATTCTTCGCTTTGATGACTCTGTTAAGGTACCAGGCTTCGCCAACGATGAAAACCCCGATCACCGCGGTGTTGACAAGTGGGTGGTTTAGAGGGGTTGTTGGATGAATTGCTGCAAGGTTTGCTTGAGTTTTGTTGGTTTGGCCATGGTGGATTTGTGGAAGTCGAGGTGAGGTCGTGACGTGGTGAGGTTTGGATGAAAAACTTAGGGAATGTGAGGTAGAGATGTGAAGATGGATGTGAAAGCCATGCCGTCGTGAGAAGTGCTTAACGGTGCTGTGTAAGCGAAAGCATCGTCAGCAACATCCGTTTTTATACTATACCTTGCCATTGCTTGCGAAAATATCGGGAGTGTCTTCATGATGACACCAAGGAGGACGTTAACTTGTCAGTAAAATTGTGTAAAATCGCCTTGAAGCAGACTTAGTGCGTCAAAATGCATTGGACACTCTAATTTCTATTTGAAGTACCCCTTGCCTGAAGCCCGTTTTACACATATGGCCATCTTATATGTTCCTGTACTTCAGTTCACTTTCTGTAACTCAATTTTAAGGCATTCACGGGAGCGCCTGGTGCATCTTCGTTGTTCAGTTTGGAGATGTGTCGGTTGAGAGAAGCCCGTGATGCCACGCTTCACCAATTAGACCTTCGAGGAATATGATGAGTTGAGATTGAAATATATCTATGAGGATAGTCGTCTGACCGTACGGTTAATCATTAAGTATAGATGAAGCCAGGTAAATCTTGTATACATAGATAGAATGGTAAAGCTGCACGCATAGTGTCGTTATACATTTCCATGAAATAAAGATTAAGAAGTAGAAAATGGAGAATGAATTGTCAGACCGTAGAAAATGGTCCCTTGAAGGGAGCATAACAGTCGAAGGGGAGAGTGAAGAAGATATGAAAGAGAGTCATAGAATTAAAAGCCGAAAAGCCGTCTCTAATATGTTCCAGTATTCTCGAATGAACCCACGGTCCCAGAATAGTAGAGACCATGTGTGTTCTAGAAGCTGTATAAGAGTCATCAAACCAAATGCTGACCGTTATTGTGGTGTGTACAAATCTTCTCACGGTTGTGTGTAGCTGTGGATCCGTTATTCCATCTAGGGACAAGAATATCAGTATGATAGAGGCTCCGAGAGGATAGCATAGAACGTACGTTGTCGGCCTGGATGACTGATGCCTATTCATGTGGGCATTTGCTGTTGGATCGATGTATGACGGTGATAGCCTCCACTAACAGAGGCAATGTGGGTCCCCCCAGAAGTTGACGAAGGATTTGGTGACGCTATTGGCAAAAAAGACGTATGAGATATATACCCGCAAGGTATGGAGGCCAGCTTTGGGATCTCTCGTGATGCAGGCGGATGGCTCAGTGAACGCAATGCGATGTATGTCTCTGTTATCAAAATGGCGATGGTTTGCTTCGTACATGATATAGTATGGAGACACCATAAAGGCGTATACTAGCTGGCCACTCTTCTGCTTGAAGGATAGCTTTCCTCCGACCAAGATTTTCTTCCCATGTGAGAAGTTCCTCTGCCGTTGATAGTATTTTTCACTCGCATCGACGAATTGAAAGTGTTCCAGACCCGGGAGGGCGGCATATGCAGTCGGCCGATTTTCCTTAAGATAGTTGTCCACTTCTGCAATGGTGTGTCGGGTAGGTCGGTTATTTCTTCTAGCTATGGCGAGGAAGAACCTGGGTGGGAAAAATTAGGCTCTTATGATATCTAACTACGCTCTAGTGAGATAATACTCACCTAAACTAATCACTTTCTTAGGTTGCGATGAGTGGCGCCCGCTCTGAGGTTGCCATGAGAGGTGGAAGCTGGTGGAGAGGTAGAAATGAAAAGATTGAAAAGGTGAGCAAGAATCAAGGACGGCCAGGTTTATGTAGACATACCTAGTGTACCTCGACTTGTTAGAGGACTGCAGAGGCGGTGAGATACGAAAGCTATATTGAATTTTCGGTGTCTAGATTTTAAGATGACAGAGAAGGTGAGAGAAATCATGAGATTAGAGCTCTACCTTATGACTCGCGAGTTGATAGTAGCCAGGGGTAATAGGAGGGTTAAACTTCTGGTGAAGGTGTCATTGCCTGCTCAATCCTCACCGCAGATTGATAATTGAAAGAAGTGAGAGAGACTATTTAATTGTAAATCTACGAGACCTATGTGTTTCACCATCTTGCTAAATCTCGATACTATTGGGAATTTAGGCGTCCACGACAACCAGAACCTCCTTGTATTCGTGTATGGGAAACATGCTCGAAATTTCCTCGGATGTCTGAGACGCCATGAAAGAAATATAGACGCATCACTTCACATACTGTGACCTAGTAACTTGATAAAGGCAGATCATGGTGGTGTTTGATAGAAGCATTAAGCTACAGGAATGCCATTGTGGTTTAAGAGGGTATACGTGATATGTTAGTCCTGGGACAGCAAAAGTAGAAAGATGGAAAGGAGAAAAGACCAGCAAATATGAAGGACATATTGCCGAGTTTGAGCGGGACAATGACATTGAACATGAATACCTCTGGGTCTGCCGGGAAGACGTTGATAAAAGCAGCAAAGGAGCAGGTGGTCCCTCGGGCCTCATGTGGAGTTGGCAAAGATGTCTGTGGGACTCTTGCCAACTCCTACGATGCAGCTGCTAGCTCCGAGATCTTGCTTTTGCTTTTGGAAGGATTTCCTGAACCTAGGTTACATGAGATATAAATTAGGGTCGGAGAGGTGGGGATACCTACGCGAACTGGCAGGGCATGTCGCTTCGGGATATCTATTGTATTTGATCAGTGGCACAATCTGGAATGAATTTGGAACCTGTGAACTTACGCTTCGTTTCAATATCAGATAGATCATCATCCTCCTGGTCTCTCGCACGTTTGGAAGTAATGCCCAGCTGTTTATGCACGGCTGCTCTACCTCCATTACTGTCGTTTGTGCGTGTATTAATGGATGTTGCTGAAAGTGTACGCTTGTTTCTGTCTATATCAAGGCAAGCACCCTGGAAAAGAATGAGACCTTGGCCGTTTATATCCGTGAAACGCAGTCGATGTCCAACCACCAGAAAGCAATATTCGACAAACTTGCGGAGTTTGTCTCGTTTGGGCCCCTTAGATGGCACGGTCTTGGAGATCCAGGAGAATGGCATCTCGAGTTCAATTAGATGTACGTCATTGAGGAGTATGGAATTCCCGTCCACGAAGAACTGGAGAGCGGAACCGAGGATGCAGCCCCAAGCAGGATTGGATATTTCGCCTTGGCCATACTTTCCAACCAAGAGTAGGTGGGCATCAAACCCGCAACCCTTTTGATCTTTGATCTTTCTTTCTTCGAAGGTGTATTGACTAGGATCGGGAAGGCTTGCGAACGCAGCTGGAAAGTTTGCTTCTGCGTAGTTGGTCACCTCGGCTAGTGTGTACTGCGATTTCTTTGTCATTCTGGGCGATATGATAGGTAGTGTGTTGACCTATTGCAAGCGAAATGGGAGAATTAGCATTGTGCTGACAGTGGTAATAGAATGCAAGGTCTTCGTTGTCTGATACGTACTTGAAATATGCTCAATATTTAGTTGATGGATGCACTTCAATTCCGCTTAGATTGTGACAAGGGTCGCTAGAGCCGGTAGCCGGAATTGAGTGATCGAGTAAGAAAGATGGGGAGTTGAAAGAGCGGCGGCGAGATGTCGCAGCCCACAATAAGGCGATATTGAACTGTTAAGCCAAACAGAGCCTAAAATAGCTCCAAAATTGGGGGAGATGGGAGGGAGCTGAAGGTGGAGTGTTGGGGGTGAGGTGGTGAAGTAGGGTGAGGTAGAAGTGAAAGGGAGAGAAGAACATTAAAAAGGGCTCTCGAGTTGCCAGAGCAACGTTGACAAAGAGCGACGAGGTTTGAAGAATGCCTGAGAGAAGATATTGTGAGGAAAGACCGATGCTGCAGTGGAATGCTCACGTATCCACGAGTGGTTGGAGTGAAGGAATATGTTAGGCTTGAGATACCTAGTCTCAAATTCCTCCACCCCTAGCCTTTGGGATAATAAACTGCACTATGCTCTGTAAAAGCAAAGGTTGTATTCATTTTCTCCGAATTACCTCCTCCAGCGACGAACCCTTTTACAATCAACATAAAAGCATCTTTTAATACACCTACAGTTTAACTCTCCCCAGCCCAGTCCCAGCATCCCTAAACCCAGATCAGCACATGCACATCCTGACAATTTCCCCATCACTTTCCACCTAAAGTCTATTACTTACAGGAAGCTTACCCCTTAAACACCACCTTAGAAACCTTATACTCAACAATGATCCCCTGCTGTCCCGGCTCCTTGATGAAATGTCCCGCAGCCACAAAAGTTCCATTTTCCAGATCTTTGTACTTCGTACTGCCGGTCTCGAAGGAGAAAGTCACGAAAGAGTCGCCGTAAGGTGTTGTCTTTGCATCAGGACTCCCACTAAGAAGAGCCTTCACACCAGCGGTCAAGCCGACGGTACCCTTGTAGTACATTACGAAGATTGTGCCGTCATTATTTCTGTTCCACATTAGCATCTCGAATTGCATTTGTGAGAGAGGGCAAAAGGGACATTGGCATACTTCACCTGACTCCTCACATCCAACCTCATATTCCCACCATCAGCGTCATTATGAATGTAGTCGTATCCAACGCCATGCCTACATCAATCTTGTCAGCCCACCCTCATCATAGATCCATATACATCTCCGCCTTTATCCCGTTTTCTTCCTCCGCATCCCATGTGTTTCATATTGCATCCCTTTCCACTATCCCTCCTCTCCAACATTCTTCGCCCCCGTTAAACTACCACATTCCTACCCTTCGAACATAAAAGAAGAGAAAACTCACAGCACAGCATCCAACCCCGGCTCAAACTCCGGCTCACTCTTCACAGTTCCCGACACCAACGGCTATCCATCTATTAGCCATCTATACCCACCCATACATCTCTTCTCCAATCTCCTTAAAACAACATTACATACCACAACCGCCAACGGAGCGCCCGCCTGCGCACCTACACCCAATCAGCACCGTCCTAAACAGAAGTTAAGAGTGAGTGAGAAATTTCAACATACCAACAGCCAACGGCGCATCAATATCGATCTATCTCACATCAGCTCCATTCCAACTCTTCTCATTGTCTCTTCTCTTCCGCTCAACTTACCCTGACAGTGAACGCAGGTTGCAATCTAGGAAATCCGGACATCTTTCTTCACAACCTTGTATTGATTCAATTCAAAACAAACTTCGAGATACGACAATCGGCAAATCAATTGAAGATGAGGAGCCTTCTAGAGGAGGTGAGAGTTCATATGATGTGACATTAAGCTCCCACGGAGCCGCAAAGCTACCCCGCGCCATGCCTATGCCCCACTTCCCGCTCTGTGCCACCGAACCGATTCGGTGGATCCGATGAAGAAAGGGATGCCATCATAACCACATGTGTCAACAAGTTAGAAGAAGTGTCCCTAGCGTTAGGTTTGGATTGTTTGACTCATCTAAAGAGCTAAGTGTACAAGTATCCTTACATCCCCATCCATCCAATTCCTCCTTTCCATACCCCAATACCACCTTTTTGCGCTTCATTTCAAAAAGAAAGAAAATGGCCTGTGAACCAGCTACAATTCAGACCCTGTCAGGTCTACCTCTGGTGGCCTCCCTAGCATCAGACCTCCATCACACCTATCTGCTTACCCGGCCCCCTTACCCGGCAGCCAGGCCGTATATATACCCAGCCCTCCTCTATACTTGCGAGTCCTGTCTCTCGTTTTATAGCTTAGCTAGTCAATCAACTCGGTTCAAAAACCTCCTGTGTACTGGCCTCATTCGCGCCCTCACAGGCCGATAGACCAAGCATCCTATATTAACCAGCAGACTCCACTTCAGTCAGGATCTAGCGTTCTCTAGGAGAGCCTTCTCACCTCACGACCCCCCTCCTAAAACCCAGACATCCTACTCTTCTCCTTCTTCTTCCCCTTCCTATCCAACCTCCCCCCAAACCTCCCCGGCACCGTCTGACTAGCCACCATCTGAACCTGCGAACTCCCCAATCCCTGAACTTGAGACTGACTACTTCCCAACCCTATCCCCTCCTCCACCGGGCCCGGTGAACTTCTCACTACAGGCTGACTCTCCACATTCCTCTTCTGCATCAACTCCGTCTCCCGTCTCTGCCTCTTCAAATGCCGTTCCGCCTTCCTTTGCAACTTCGCTCTTCTCTCTGCACTCATTCCATCTCTAGAACCTAACTCCTCCTGCACGGTTCGGGTCACGGTATCCCAGTCATAGTTCCATGGGTCCGTACTGCGTTCCCAGTGCAGCAAGACCTGTTTCACGCTCGGCCGAATCGTGCCTTTTGGGTGGGTAATTTGAAGGTGCTGGCTGAGGATTTTGGCAGGAAATTCCGTAGTGGAATACGGGGTTGTGTATGACGTGCCTGACGCTAGAGATGGGGTTGGTTCTGTGGTTGGGGGCGCTGTGCGGATGGGCTGTTTGTATGATGGGGGAGGCGACGACGTGTCGAGGCCTGGATCGGACGACATCTCGTGCTCTCGTTCTTTACCTTTTCGCGATGGAAGGATGGGCAGTGCGATACCTCTGTCCTGACTTGGGCCTGCTTGGGACTGCATTGGAGCTTGGGTTGGTTGATGCTGTTCGACGGAGCGGATTTGAGAACTTGCTAGCATGACTTCCACCGCAATGCGTCGGGTGAGTCGCTCTTTTGCTTGGCGTATACAACTAGGGATGTTATACGGGAGTGGGGCTATGAAGTTCTGGAGGATAATGTCGTACAAGAATGCTATGGCGGGCTCAGAGTTATTAGATCCTATTAGTCGGAGCACCTGTTCAGAGGCAATTCGTCGGAGCTCAAGAGAAGGTGAGTCCTCGAAGTCGGTACGGGTATTGTTAAAAAGTTCGACAAGCTGTGAAGAAACCTCATCGATGTCTGTTATTCTGATCTGTGAGGGAGCGAGGTCTAGTCTGATTCATTCTCAGTAATATCTTAGCCAGCTGCGAACAAATGCTTACAGTGTCCCGAGCGGCCTATATTCTATTGGGTCTGCAATCAGCATGTCATTGACCCTTTGAATCAGCGACAGTACATCCCCAGCTTCCGGGTCTGCTTCACTACTATTATCATGCAGCATGTCTGTCTTTACTAACTCATCGTACATGAACCTACTGTCCATTGTTCTGGGATCGTCAAGCGATGTCAAAGTAAGCTTCAACGAATTCGCTCTCTGACTCTGAATCTGCCGCGGCGCTCGATACGGCGTGGTCACTTTGGGAACAGATCCTAATTCCATGCCATCTGGAATCATAAAGTCATCATCATCGTCTATTGTATTCGCAGACCGGGAGGGACGCAAACGTTTCTTCGTTTGCCAGGACGTTGGTTCAACGAGTAATTCGTTTTCGGGATCTAGAGAGTAAAGTAAGATGTCATGGATGCTCAGGTCGGAAAGTACAACCGAAAGCCGATGGAAGTTAACATTGTTGGATCTGTAATCGAATCCTGGTCCAGGGCCTGGGAGCAACTCAGACTCGCCGAACTGCATCCGTGATAAGTGCAGGCTGCTTATGTGCCTACGCACTCGAGCGGAAGCTGATATATCCTCGTCTAGCTTCAGCTCCGTTGGATCTGAACAGGAGAAGGGCAATGATGAATCTGAATCATAATCTGAGAATCGGAAAACTGTCATGAGGGCGTTCAGGCGCGAGTATAAAAGGACCAGAGTTTCTATGCTCCTGTAAGCGGGGGTTGTGAGATCGAAAGGATGTGGAAGTATTACCTTCTTCAGAAGCAGACGCTACGCAAAGTTGTAGTGTAATATCATCCGAGCCTCGGAAGTGTCTCCATGACAAGAGGATGGAAGCTCCAGATTTATTATCACCTTCTTGTGCATCGTTAAGACAGATCACCGCCAAGAGGTAGAGGCGAGTGGAGGTCAAGGCGAAGAATTGATGTTTATGCTCTGAGCGCTGTTTAACATCTAATATCCAGTCTGCCGAACGTGGTGAAATGATATTCGGGCATTCCAACACCTTGGGCTTTCCCATATCGCCTCTGACATCGCAGATCTCTAGTTTCCTTCTGTTGCACACTAAGATGGTGTTCACATCACCGATCCAGAGTATCCTCGCCCAACCATCCTCAGGAGCGTGGGCTGTCTTGGTTTCCGGGTCATCTGTCTGGGGAACCTGCAGGGGGGTGATCGTGCCCCTGTTTGTACAGGATACCGTGTGTTTTTCCAAATATCGACCTTCAATATCCCAGACGCTCCAGTTTCCTTTCTGGTCTATAAGACCTAACTGATACTGATATTCCGGATTGAAAGTAACATCAGCATGTGGTATTCTCCCAGTCTGCTCCATTGATATTGACAAAAAAGGACACGGATTCAATCGCGAGGGAGGAAACTCGTAAAACCGAGAACGCGTCGCGGGCTGGGGAGCGGTATGATATGTTGGGCGGAAAAGAACCGTCCTCGTGGGGAATCTTGTCATAAGAAATGTGATAGCCTGGTCCTCGGATTGAGCAAAGCATATTTGTTGTATGGGTGCCCCTTCTCCCATCCAGTACCCGCTAACTTCATCGGTTATTGCAGGGCCTTCCACCCAGATGCTCTTGCCTGTTCCCCAGCCATGCTTCTCTTTTGTAAGTAGTACTAAGCGCAAGATATTCCCAACCTCTCCAGTAGGCAAAGCAGCAATTCGTGTTGGTCTTCTGCGGCTTTCATTTATACATCGACCAAATGAGAGAAGGTCACCAATGGCTGGGTCGTATGTGGAAGTCACGGAAGTGACTGCTGCAGAAGATATAGCAGCTCCCAAGAGTATATCGGAGCTAGGGACAAGATCTGGATTGCTGCGAACAAGGGCTTTCACCTCTTGCTGAACGTTTCGTGGGTTTCGCCGGTGATCGGGACTAACGGACCTGTCGAACAGTGTCGAGGACGATAGAGCTGTTTCCCACGAACCCAGTTGCTTGAGTTTACGCCTTCCAGTATGCCTCCGCCCAAAACGCCATTCACGGTTTTCTGTGTCGTATATAGCCTGCCCAAAATGGCCGAAGTTCAGATCATTCGGGAAAAAGTTAGCCATTTGGGCTTAGAAGAATGTTTTGGTCGGATTTAAGGCTTGAGATAAAAAGCATAGTTGATGATCCAATGCTAGATGTATTTTCGAGAAGCTTGAGAGAGACGAGACTCCTGGATGTGCAAGGTAAATTCGTGGAAAAGAAAAAGTAAGGTGAATGTTCTTTCA
Source organism: Zopfia rhizophila CBS 207.26 (assembly GCA_010093925.1). Lineage (NCBI taxonomy): Eukaryota > Fungi > Ascomycota > Dothideomycetes > Zopfiaceae > Zopfia > Zopfia rhizophila. The sequence goes on from ML994624.1 coordinate 1,837,924, forward strand.
AGACCCACTTCTGGAAGAAGCTTCGACGCGCTAAGCCCATAACGCCGAATCACGTGCGACGCTACGGCACAGCAGTATCCCCGAAGCTCCGGTGTTATGTCTTGCCCCAGCAACCGTCCCAAAACAACACACCCGTAATCTATCCACCACCACGTCACACTGTCATTCCAGTCTCGCACTTCCTGCACACTCCTATTGCTGCATGTTTAAGTACATACAACAACCTAAACACCAACCATGACCACCTTCGAACCCTCACTCTCGACCAGCACAATGCGCACCGCCCACGCCGCGCCCTCCATGGCCGACTCTCTACCCAGCATAGACTTCGGTTTTGACGAGCTGCGTACTCGCATGAATCAATTCACCGCGCGTTTCGACGAATTTATCGAGAAAGGCCGGAAGCGCGTTCTCGAAGAACGAAATCAATTTCGAATGAATGTCGCAGAGACAGAGGGTATGTCAACAAAGTCTATTCTCCTTCTGAACACATACTCGAAGTACCTAATAATGACTGTATTTACTAACTTTACCGCTTCAAGAGGACCAACGCATGAAAAAACGCGACATTGAAATCCTAACTGTAAAACAAACCCAACACAGCCAAACCCTCGCAAAAGAATCCGCCGAAACCGCCGAAATGCACTCCGCAATCTCGCAACTCACGACCCAACGTGACGAACGGCTTTCCCACCGCGACGCTCTCAAGTCCCAGATCGCTGAGGTACAAAAAGCGATATCTGCTCGTCGCGAAGCACAATTGAAGCACAGACGATATCTTGACGGCCAGGCGCGGTACAACGAGCCAGAGCTGGAGTTCTGGGAGAGCTATCTTGGATTGAGGATCGAGGGTGTGGGACAGTGCGACAGGCTCAAGTTTGTGTATACGAATGTGTGTGAGAGGGAGTGGGAGAGAGAAGCTTGGTTCGAGCTGGATACGAGTGAGCGGGAATACAGAGTCCTTGAGTATCGGCCCAAAGTTGAGCGGGAAGAAGTGGATAGGGTGTTGGAGAGATTGAATGAGACAAGGGATCTAGCAGCGTTCTTAAAGGGTATGAGGGAGCTGTTTGTCGAGGCGTTGAAATGACGAACGGCGGAATTGGAGTGTGTACACAGGACTATTTTTGGAACCGTGGGTCTGCACCGGCGTTTAGGCCATAGATTTCTTGTATTTAGTACCAATACCAATTTATTGACCTCGAAACTAGAAGAACGGAGTAATAGGATGTCTACGTCTCTACAATTTGGCACCGCTCTGTTCACATGTTCGCTCAAACCGTGGTATGTATTCATATTTCAGTGCTCTAATTTCCATTGCCGCACTTCTGGTGCCTCTATCCTCTCTAAGACAAAGCACTGAACCCCAGCTCTCCTTCATATCCTATCTATTTTTTTACGTTATAGTACTCCGGCGCATACTCAGTAAGCCAGTCCTTTTCAATCTTCGTGATGTCTCTGATGAATGCCTTGTTCCCTGTTTCAATGACCTCGTTGAAGATGACCCAGTCTGCTTTGCGATTCTAAAGTTCTAGAGTTAGTGTGATGTTGTGGATAGGATAAATGAGATTGTCCGCAACACCTTTACTCCGACTCTAGCCTACCTGTGGTGACGGCTACAAGACGCTTCATGAGCTGGATCTGGGTGCCTGGACGAAAGAATTCCGCATTCGGATGGAAAGTGGGGTTGGGTGTAATTGGAAGTCCTTTTGCCTGTTCCATCGGAGACAGGAATGTGCTATATGAGAAACTGAGACTTACGAATAGAAGAGAGGAAGGATGCGCCCACAATGTTGTCCCTCCATCCACGGTTTTGAAACTGCCGTCTGCCATCATACGCGCCGCATGTGCGAAAAAGCCTGTTGTTAAGCAGCGTTGGATCTTCTCCGCTTTATCTGCACCACCTGCCCGGCGCACATCTGACCCCGAGAGACTTTCCGAGACATCGATACCGAACCGCTCGAGGTGTTTCCGCAGCTGATTCCGAGTGCTTACCGCCCGACTCAATTCTTTGAAATTGAGGTAATTGTCTCGACACCATTTCGCTTCTTTCTTCCCTTTCGTCACAAACGCTTGATACACATTCAAGAGCGTAATATGATCCCCTTCTTCCGCAGCAAACTTCCTCCTCGCCCCCTCTTGCAACTTCTTACTTCCATCGTGAGTGATCCATACATTGCCTTGCAGCGTTAACATCGCTGCAATGCTCAGCATTTCAGAAAGACAATCGAATAAGGAAGCTTGCAAGAGCGCTTTTCCGAGTTCAGGTGTGAGTGGGAGTTCCGCCATACGCGTTCCAAGTGGCTTCGTAAGACGCGCGTAGTCGTCCAGCGCACTGAGGGAGTACAGAAGTTCGAGGGCGCGAACGACCAGTTGGGAGGGTGGGGATGTGATGTATGGGAATCGGGCGATGTTATCGATACCCAGATCCTTGAGCTGTAGTATCACAGGCGCGAGGTTACTCCTCTGGATCTCAGGGACAGTCGCTTCGTCCAGACTTTCATGCGCTGATTCCGTGTACAATCGATAACATTTCCCGGGTTTTGTCCGGCCGGCGCGGCCGGCGCGCTGCGTTGCGCTGGCTTTGGAGACAGGGACAGCAGTTAACGTTTCGATACCGGTGGTTGGATTGTAAGCGCGGAGTTTCACGTAGCCGGAGTCAATGACGTAGACGATTCCGTCCATTGTGATAGAGGCTTCGGCAATGTTGGTTGATATGACGACTTTTCTTGTATTCTCGGCTGCCGGTTCGAAGACGTATACCTGTTTTTCTGTTGGGAGACCTGCATATAATGGGAGCGGTTGCAGAGTTTGGGATTTTGGAGGGAGGTCTGGGAGCTGGGATTCGATTAGGTCGATGGCTGTTTCAATTTCTTCGCGACCGGTCAGGAAAAGCAGGATATCGCCGGCCGGTTCTTTGGTATGGATGTCGAAGATCGTTTGCACGGCTCGTTCGACGTAATCGGATGTCGGCTCGATAAGATAATGGATATCGACTGGATGCATCCGGCCTTCTAAACTAACGATCCGACCAGTTTCCCTTTTTTCCTCTCCATTGCTTGTCTCACCAGGATCGTCACTGAAAAACTGCAAAAAGTTCTCAGCATCGAGAGTTGCGCTGGAAATAATAATGCGGAGCTCAGATCGACGTTTTCGGACCTTCTTAAGCAAGCCGAGGAGGATATCGGAGCTGAGTGACCTTTCATGCGCTTCGTCGACCATGACAACTGAATAGCGTGATAAGAGAGGGTCGACGAGAGCCTCGCGGAGGAGGAGCCCGTCGGTGAGGAATTTGATTCGGGTTTTGGAGGATGTGACATCTTCGAAGCGGATTGAATATCCGACCTACATGTGTAAGTATGGAGAATTGAAGGGGATGAGGGCGAGAAAATATGCGACACGTAAATGAATATGATTTCGGGAGCTATTTCAAATCCGTAAATCAGGCGCTTCGGAATCGTCTATAGGGCTCACAGAAGACAGAACGCCAAATCTCAATTTTCGTGCGCCATATTGTCTGCCCTCTATAGTAGATTTTAGGGGAACTGTACCTCTTGACCGAGTTGACATCTCATTTCCTCAGCGACTCTTGCGGCGACGGTCGTGGCGGCAACCCTGCGTGGCTTTCAGTAAAGTATAAATTCCTTCCCGTTCGTCCTGGGTCCTGGTTATACTCACCTGCGTTATTGCAATCGTTTTACCATCCGAAGTCCATCCTGCCTGATCTAGATACTGAGGTATTTGCGTGGTTTTACCACTACCTGTCTGACCAACTACTATTGTGACGGGGTAGGTCTCAATGATATATAGTAAGGCATCTCTATGCTCTGCTATCGGCAAGAGAGCTGGTGGCTTGTAGAGTGCTTCGATGAACGAAGTGCCGATTTCCGGGTCGGCCATTGTGAAAGAAGAGAGCTGGAGAGGGACCTACTGCAAGAAGCGTAAAGAGATGAGTTCAATATGACTGAGCAAGTACACAGCACCTACAATCCATGATGGTGGTGAGGTGAGGTTCAATTAGGATATGAAGATTGAAGGTCGCCAAAGTTATTGAGCTAGGTCGAATTCGGTTAAGCACCCACGTGATAAAGCTAATATCAGCCCCATACTTTTTTCGACTTTCAAGCTCGTGTTCACTTCATCTCACCATGATACTGAGAATTGGCCTTCCATTCCTTCGATCAAGTATATTCATGAACTATCAGGGCCAGCTAGCTGGACCGCGAGATGGCGATCTCCCCACATAACTTTGCCGTGGGGAGCAGCGTGGGGCACCAGTGGGGACGGGTGCGAGGTCAGGCATGTTCAGCCTTAGTGCCAGTACTAATACCTTGCACTTCTTTCTGGTCCATACGCTGCACGCTTTGCGCAACCTGGACTTGACAACCCGCTTTCCTAGTTTGAATATCATCACCTTCTCGACAGGGACTGGGCCCTACAATAACCTTCACACGTGCTTAATACTAACCCTGTCCCTCCCGTAATCACTACCGCCAAAACCCCCCGATCAAATCACCAACACGGGGTTAACTAACATGGATCCGATACCCTCATCCTCGAAACTCACGGTGGAAAATCCCTCCCTTCGCCCAGCCCGCCTCTCAGACCTCCCCAGCATCGCTCGCTGCTGGTACAATGCCTTTTTCGACGACGAAGTCATCGGAGATATCATGCATCCTCACAGAAAGCGCTTTCCCGAGGACGTGTACTGGTTTTTGCTTAGGGGTATCAGAGAGAGGTTTTGGGATTGGAGACATCAGTTTGTTGTTGTTACTGTGAGGGAAGAGGGGAGAGAGAGGATCGTGGGATCTGCAGATTGGAGGAGGATTGGGGATGGAGGGAAGGAGAGGGAGCTTTGGTGGGGTGATCCACGTGAGTTACTTTTTGGTTTGGATAGTTTTGTATAGTGGAATCAGTGTTGAGGGTAGAGATGGTGATCGTACTTTGGAGGAAGGGTGGAAATCGTTGCTCTAGACTGGGCGCTTGTAGCTCCGGACGGACACTACGAATCGTATCGCTTCTATACTCTTGCTCCGATTCTACGCTGCTTACAATTATGGCCATGGGAAGTCGTATAGAGCTGGATTTGGGTACTAGACGGAAGGATTCCAGGTTTGGCTGGAAATATAGGATGCGGTGCAGGGTAAAGCCCAAGATGTGTATATATATGTCCCACTCGAGCTGGAAGAGTGCTGTAGGGGAAACTATATCGCGATAGGCTAAGCACATTACAAGCCCTGCCACATACTCCACCATTCTATCCTTGTCAAGAAGCCATCCATTAACTATCCATACAGGAACTCTCATTTGCCCCACCCTATCGCTCTACCACCGCCTATCCCTCTACATCTTCCCCAACCGCGCCGCCGATCCCGGGCGCTCATCCTTCCTAACCTCAGCCGTCGCATCATCACAAAAGCACTGGACAGGTGATCGCGCCGAGTGCTGGGATCTGTATACCTGTGGGGTTCATCCCGATTTTCAGGGTAAAGGGGTGGGGAAGATCTTGGTAGATTGGGGACTGCAGATAGGCGATAATGAGGGAGTGTGTGCGAGTGTGATTTGTGGGGAGAAGAATCGGGGATTTTATGGGAAGAGTGGGTTGGTGGAGGATGTGTGGGAACAGGGGAAGGGGAGGAGTGACGGAAGTGGGATTATGCTTTTTAGGAGTGCTAGGAAGGGGTTGTGATGTTGTATCGATTCTTTGCGATCAAGTTCCTTCCTGTGTTGTGATCATTCCATCTTCAATCTCTTTCCGTCCATTTGTTCTCGGAGAGTTATTCTTCGCTTCCATGTGTGCAAGGGTTAGCTGGTTATGACATTTACCTTTTATGAACCGAGAGTTGGTACGAACTTACGACAAGTCAGATCTGACGATGTCTCTGCCTTGAGTTGTTCCTGATCCAATTCTGCCAAATCTCCAGTTGAATGGTTGGCCCATCTTGAAATCGTTTCGAATGGTCAGTAAAATCGTCTGTGGCTAGGTCCGGAATCATCCCAAAGAAGATGGCATCCTCTAGCGTGAAGCGGCGATCTGCCCTCTTTGAAAGTTATTGCTCTGGTTCATTAATACTGTGTTAAAAATATATGATGGAAAACGTACCGTATGATATGTAATCAAAAGTTGATATCGATCATATCCGACCAGTCTGGCAATATCTGATTTCACGTATGCTCCATTAAGCGTAGGAAATGAATTTCCTATATTGTAAATATGAACTGTGGACTCCCCTTTTGGAATGCCACAAGGTACCAAGCCTTGGAATCACTTTCCTTCTTCAACCAAACGGTTCTTACCCAGAAACGTTTCTTTTCTGGACCTAGTCCCTGTAGAACATCGCTCCTACCACTAGATACTCCAGTTCTAGTCTTCGTTTCCGAATAAAAGATCTCCAAGTATTCTCCAGACATCTTCAAGGAATCGGTTGCCAGGTTCGAAGCATTCGAGTATCTCTTTTTCGTCACTGAGTTTGATCGGTGGCGGATTGGTTCGGGTTGTGCGCTTTATAGTGTCCTTGACAAGTTCTGACTGTCGTTTCTTGGGATCTTCATCTGCCGTCTTTTCTCCGTTTGGAACCATCGCTACGGTCTGTGAGTGATCCAGTATCCGAGTTCTAGGAATCGGACGAACTTTAGTACATGCACTCACGGCTTTTATTTTGCGCCGGAGGTTGAAAAAAGGTCGAGGCAAAGCGGAATAGAGATGGGTGGCGTTTAATATATATGCCTAACGAGGCCTGAAGTAGAAGAGTCTACTGAAGTATACCAGCTCTCTCTCACCACAACTCAGCCGCCTCTACACACTTTGCTTCTTATATACTCACTTTGATTTCTCCTTTATATTACTCTCCTCCAGTATTTCCTTTACTTATTCTCTTCCCATAGCACGAGATGCTAGAAAGATCTACACGGCCCGGTATCGACTTCTTCATTGGTTGTCGACACCCTAATCCTTTCATCTTCCCTGCGTTTTATTGTTCGATATTGTTTGGAGGACAGAGCGATCCAAATTTGAATATTTTCTGGACCCAATTTCCCGCACTCACTCGTTCATCCTGAAATCCAACATCATGTATCCATGCAATGGTTTGCCACCCACCTATGTATTAATTGGTATCTACTGCCGCTAACATGGTACTCAGATGGTATCAACTGATGCTCGAAAATTTGTGGCAATCGACCACCTTAACAATTACGTGTAAGAGGGATTCCCGGAAGCGATCGCCAAGTTGCATAAAGCGAATACTATCTCGTTTGAATCGCATACTAGTCGCATGTTTGATGGGTGGAATCCATCAGCTCTGGCCACAATGAAATGGAGAGTCGTATTAGATGGACAAAAACCACTTCAAGGGCTAGAGTATTTGCCTATTTCTTCGCTGACGCTCAAGTGAGAAATACAACCTCAAATCAATGATGCGGCAGCTATTGCCCACTAGACTGGGATGAAGCTGAAATCGTCAAGCCGTTCCGATACGCAGGGCAAGCGGAAGGTAGCAGGTAGGACTGGGGCGAGGACGTTTAGATGCTATTGAGTTATTACGCGCTTGCGAAAAGCCTCAGTGTTCGATTCTCCATTCAGAAAGATATGCTTGCTTGTTTTGAGCGTGCATGCAAGGCGGTTGCGGAATCAATAGTGGTACCAAAAAAAGGAAGTGCTTGTTTCCCAGACTCCCACCATCTGTCATCTCTCGCATGGCGGCTGCAAAGGGTACAGAAATGGCTAATCAAACATCAAACGTTGCGCAAAATTCACCTAGTGTCAATCAAGAAAAGCAGCGATTTGTCCAATCTCAAACGTCCATGTACTGCTGTGGTAGATCAGTCTTCAGAAGCAGAGAGTAAGTGTGAACAGTGATCCAGAATGTTGCTGAGGGCAGCTAACGTTGATCACAGTATTGAAAGAGAGAAAAGAAGTTCACATGAACTTGGTAATTCCATCGATCGTGACTTATACCACTAAAACTAATAGGATTATAGATGAAGAACTGTTGCCGTAAAAGCGACCTCCTGCTGGTCGGACATACAAAAGGCCGGCTTGGCGTTTTACTGCTGTATATAGCTTCTCCTCGCCCTCTAGATTCTCAGGCCCTCAATGCAATCTTGTTCAATCGCTCAATCTCGACAAGCTCCAATTACGGTACCAAGAACCTCCTTCAAGGGTAAGAAATCAAGCGTCTGAAACTGGGGATTGAAATCAGGCAACTAACTGCGGGGAAGGAAGAATTGTTGAAGAAGGTTAAATTATTTGAGGCTCAGATGATGAAGAACAAGAAGAAGGCGGATTAAAAAGTCACAGCACTTGAATCTCAACTTTCAGGAGAGAACAAGGAACGATCGGAAGCTCAAAAGCAAGTTGAAACCCTTCAAGTACAAGCCACCGAACACACCAAACAGCGAGAAGAGACAGACAAGAAAATCAAGTAACTGCAGCTTCAGATGTGTAGAGAAACGCAACGTAGCACTCAAGAGGACAAGAAAGCAGAAAACCTTCAAACCCAGGCCGCGGAGGGGAAGGGGCAGAGACAGGAGACCGAGAAGAAATTAAAGTCAAGCCAAGAAGAGACGAGAAAGAAAATGCGGAAAGTGAGTGATCCCCATGAATATCATAGAAGACTTGTCGAGGTGTACTGCAAAGGCAACCGGACCAAATACGAGATGGTATCTTCAAAGCGTTCGAAGAGGAATCTGGGGAGTTAAAGTGAAGAGACCGAGAAGGGATTCGAATGGAGATGCTGTACGGAAAGATTAGCTTTGAAACTTGGGGGAAAAGAGTCCATTTTAATATGGCATCTATCTGATTTAGGTTATGTACGAATTGGTTAGTAGTGATGACTACGCCATCAGTGTGAGGGTGAATAGGGCTATCACGTGCACCATTCAGAGGGGTTAGGTTCTAAATAGGGTTTCCTCCCAAATAGGCTTATCAATGCAGGAGGATCCTTGGGCTTTTGGATTTTTTAATCTCAGTTACTTGTGGTTTGCGTATGCACGGGGAGTGATGGCGAGGTGCATATAATCCACGTGATTTCGTGATGGCGCTTGAGCACCGCAGGTCTAAACCACGTCTACCCTTTCACCCCATCCCCGCCTCTTATCAATACAACCCCAATAACCTCAACCAAATCAACGACACAAGTCCGAAGAAACCTAGCTATACCTATCTACGGCTTGCTTTCGGCCAGAGCATTCTTCTAGGTTAGTTGATATCTTGAACTCCCGTCTTCAAATTGAATGTACTCTATCGTGAGTTAAATTTCCGTACTAACCATTGCCTATTTTGCAGTACATGATCATTGCATTTCCTTAGGCTCATGATGGCAACCCAATACTCGAACCGATGGGCGTCTACTGAGGATAGGATCTTGCAAACACGAAACACTCTTAATGAATCTGCGCAAACCATCGAAAAGTGCAAGGATTCGATAGACCCGGAAGACTTGAGGACAGTTGAGGAGGCACACAAGAAAATGGAAGCTGCCCTCGACAAAATACTGGAGGAATGCGCTCAGGATGCCGTCAAGATTCTTGAGAAAGTCAACGGACAGGTGGAGACAATCATTGATATGAAGTCTGAGATAGATGAGCTTGCACAGAAGTCTCCCTCCTTGCGGTTGCAGAATGTCAATGTGGAGCTGAAAGCTTTATTGGAGAGCGTTCGAGATTTCTTGAAGGAGACAACTGGAATTACGAAAGAGACATGAACATGGGGTATCTTTCGGGTATTGATACCGGGATCATTTTCGTGTTATGATGACACATATTCTGGCAGGCACCGGATGTGGAGGCTGTGGCACACCAGAAACCACATCTCAAGCATTACCATGCATGTAATGATATACACCCCCTGAATCAGCAATATCCCTAGTGGGGGACCAAAAATCATCACTGCAAATTTTGATGTCTCCCTCCAGACTTCAGGTGCTACAACTCGAGAAGATCACGGGCTGTTTTGCACTTTTTAGTACAGTGCTTTCTTCATCTTACTTCTGGCCTCTAAAGCGATCACGTTTCTGACGTCCTAAACATCAACACCCTGATAAGGTTCCTTTCATATAATGCCAGAGAGGGTTATATATTCTTCACTCTTTCTCACCAACAAGTCTATTTTAGGATTTTCTACTACTCTACTCTATTCTCACCGGGCCGTATTGATTTCACATTACCTTTCCGTCTTTGTTTCCATTCTCTGACGTCGTTGCCAAATTCACCTGGCAAGATATATCGAATGATAGCACGGGGTGAAAATGCGGGACGAGCCAAACAGTCCGTACACGCAGGCCGCAATCACCAACTGGGCAAAGGCTAGCTTCGGTGAAGAGTCCAAAGGTCTTCCGGGCGCCAGCACAGTGACATGCCGCAAAGCCAAACGAGTGAAAAACGACCTGTTCGAATTACCAGATGATCCTATGGCTCCTTCAGGAAAGCTATCCCCAAGATGATCCTGGTTGGAACTCGGACATGGTCTTCTAACAATGATGGGATCTGGGCATACTTTGTAGGGACTGACTGAATAATACTCATTTTGCAAGCTGCCAATCGCGAAATCGCTTAAGTGCGACATGAAGGATGTCTAATCCGAGAAGCTGTTTAACTACGCTTACTATGATATAAGGAACCAGGCGGGTAGAGATAAGCTGAACACATTCATTGCTAATTATTTCCTTGCTAAGTACTGCGTGGATAAATTGAAATCCTTGCCGGGATATACACTGGCTTATTTCAGGAATGCTGTCAGGCAAATTGCGAACGGACGCGCAATCTACAACCACGAAGACTGAGGCCGAAGCCGACAACAAGTGCTGGGAAGAGTGGTGTTCAAAGTGAGGGATAAGAGAAGGACAGCAGGGGGAGGAGAACATCGCAAGCGATGATGAGCCCAAACTTGTCGTTGTTAGGCTAACGAGTACCCTAAATTATGCTAATCATGAGAAAACTTCACTATAGCATGGGATTCAGAATCAATCGAACACCCGCGAAAAAGCATCGGCTATTAATTAGGACGTGTTGAACCCCAACCAAAATAATCCGAACGCTAACCAAAATGAATTGACTGATGGATTGGAAACTCACTTCCCGTACCTTGAACAAGCGAAAGAGAGACGTGAATGATGACTCGGCGGATACAAATCGTGGGTTTCCTCCTTTTGACTGACACAATGCTTCGTTACCGCATGGCGCGTATTGTCAACTGGGTTCTTCGAAACGAGGCAACGGAAGACCCTCCGTAAGTATCATCGCTCTCGCTCGTTGCTTATCAATGTGGCATTCTGGAACTGACATATATCAGTGCAATGATCTAATCAGTCGCGTCAAGCACCTGAAAGCCGACAACCAAAAGGTCAATCTGATCACCACGGGGCTCATACAGCAGCTCAGTCAGAAGTCGGACGAGTGCGACAACTTGAGGAATCTGTTACGGTTGATTGAGTAAAAGTCGAAGAGATGAAGGGAAAGGTGGTAAATGCAAACTTACGGCTAGTTGAGAGAGGTTCAAGGCTGATGGATACAGAAAAGGAGGTTCAGGAGTTGGGCCATAGGGCAGGTGTGGCCTAATCAAAGCTCCAGGGGAGTCACTTCAGAATCGAAGCGGCGGAAAGCCGGGCAACGCTTGCAGAAACCAGGTTCAACAACCTTATGAGTGCTCTGCAAAGCGAAATTTAGCAAGCAAACCAGAACCACGCTCAGAAGGAGTGAAACGTGTCCCATGAGATTCTGTAACGGATGGAGGGAATGGCCTTTTTTTGGGGTAGTGGCTTTGGGATTTTTCTTCTATTACTCTCTCATTTGATTATTTTCAACATTTTTGGTGGTCCCTCTAAAATTTGGGATTGATTATAGACTTTCAATACAACTTGCACACTCGCTTACGAAGGAAATATTGAGATATGTGAGTGGAGTTCAGGGTGTTTTGGGGGAGAATTTTGGGACGGCTGACGAATGTACGGGCACTTGGTAGGTAGTGAGATCCCTGAAAAAACATTGGCTGAATGCACATTCACGTATTTGATTATGGCTCACGCACAGACCACAAGTGAATGCAGACCATCATGTGACCGGACTCCAAGAAAGCACCAAAACCGATGATTCCGCCGGCGCATTTCGGCTTCTCTCTATTTAAGAGCCATTCTAATGCTTTTAAATTCCCCCTCCACTGGGTTCGTTCAACAAACGCAAGCTCCACTAATACCCGACCTGTATCTCGTACCATTTCACGTATGTAGTATACAACTTTACCATCACACCAAATCTATTGGCTTTTGGATAAGTCTAACACGGCCAAGCTGCAGCCCCCAAACATGTCTCGCAAGAAAGACTTCCCAGCCAAAACCTACACCCACCAACGGGTTCTCGACTGTGCTCAAGACTCGCTCCCTGGGAATTCGCGAACCTTCCACACCCGGAAGGCCCGATATTTGAAGATACCGTCATCTTCGGCCCCGCAATGATATGCCAGAAGAAGCTAGTCATTGGTACCTACGGCGATGCAAAGACAAAAGTCTACGCTATCGTTCTCTTCCAAGACAAGAAATCCACTTTTATCACGCCAACGGCCATAGTATTGGCCAAGGTCATCTCGGCTAGCTAGCCCTAATCGAGCCGTTTGGCTATGTTCCTGGAGATCTCTCGGCTAGGTTGAGGATGAATAAGCTGAGGACGCTTCTTCTGTACTACTTCGTTGCTGCTGTACATATGCAGAAGTATGTGGAGACTCTTCCTAGGAATGGATCGAGTTTGACGATGTTCCGGAAGGCAGCCCTAGACATTGTGTAGGTGTAGAAGAAGCCGGAGCGGCGAGCGAATATGGACGGGAGAAGTGGTGGTAAGGAAATCTAGGTGATTGAAATTCTGATGGTGAGGATGAGGCTACAGGGTATCCTATCAACTTGGAGGTGCAGGATGAGAGTGGTGTCCTACATCGGATGGAGGAGTAGTGTATGATCGACTACCAAGTTGATAAGCGAATCAGTGTAAATTCGACAGACATCTTATAAACCAGAATCCGACTAATGCCGTACAAGAAGCGGAGCACAGGGCTGTCATTAAGGTTACAGAGGATGGCGAAGCAGAGAAGGTTATGGCAGCAACTGCAAATGATTCTAGACATAAGGAGAACCATTCAGAGGACAAGATAAGAACAGCAAGTCAGGCGATGTCCTTACTGACGAAGATGGCGTGCCCTTTGAGATCACAGGCGAGGAGAACATTCTGCCAGCGAAGTTGAAGACAAATGACCATCGAAAGGATCCTGGTTGAATTCATGCACCTTCCAACGGTGTCACAAAGAGAACAAAATTGAAAACCAAGAGAAAGACCTCAAAGGCATGTCGCTCTTTTACTCTTCGATGGATCTCTCCTAACACCATTATCCACAGTTAAAGCAAATGCTTGATAAGAGAGGCCTCCACACGAACGGTTACGCAACTGATCAAGGTACCATCTTACCCCTTCAAAAGAGTGTGGACAAGTAGACGGCGGAGCCTGACAAACATAAGATGGATGAATATCATGAATATGAAAGACAGCAAGGGGAGGTAGCTGCGAGAGTTCTCTGGTGCGGTAACCCAGGCAATTGAAATGCCTGCGAAGGTTGAGCAAGTTGGTATCAATCCGACACTCGGCGAAGAATGAATAAGAATATCGTGTGGTATTTGGCATGTTGCTTGGCTAAGTTGTAGGTAGCGTATTTACTCTTTGTGGGAAGCAGGCTAGGTGAAATTAGACGGAGAATAGGATTTATTTGAATATACCCCCTTCGGTTTGGGGCATAGGTTTATGTTTGGAGAGCAGATCAATTGCACTTCTATTCATTTAGACTTACCTCACCAGAGTAAGCGTACAAGAGATGGTCATGAAAGCGCATACGTAGGAATCATGTGGACAGTCGTTCTCTGATCACTTCGGTGGATGTAGCTAAATTTGTTATGGGAATGCTCTTAATATCATATACACGAGAACCTTTTATCTAATCTTCATAAGATCTCTCACTTTGTAAAATATAACATACATATGCCAATCTTCTAGCGCTCACTGTGAAAACAGACAGTTCTTGAATCTGCTTTCAGGTTTATTCGGCTCTCTTTTCACCACTCTTAACGATCGTCCACGGACGCATCAAGATTCCTTCTCCTCAACTTCTCCAGGTAAATCCCGCCAACCTCAACGTAAAGCACCCTCTATGGATGATTCAATCGACCCTGAAGCTACAAAAAGCATTCATTCAAGCCGAAGCCTGTAACCAAGGTTACAGAATTTGCCTTAAATGATTTCGCCTTGTTCGCCAACGAAAACTTTGCTACCAAAAATTCCCTCATCCAAGAACTGGCAAACATCATCTTCAAAGACCAATGCTCAGATCGCTAGCGGTAAATCGTGCCTAAGAGAGTTACCCATGAGGGAGAGCAACGGAATTCAAGCAAAAAGTTGGGCCTACTTTCGTCTACCAGGCTGCATCGAGGTAAGATTAGATGTAGGAGAAATGGTTCCAATTCACCATGTCCGAATCACGCAGCTTGGCTCACCATTCAGGCATGTAAACAAGGATGTGTCGACCTCTACAGGACGATACGGGCTCATTTAGTTCATCCAGTACTTCTTCCTTGCTGGAGGCCACGTCAAAGCAATTGAACCGAAGCATATTGCTTCCATCCAGCAAAGTTTAGCGAAAGTCAGGGATCGACCATGGCAATGGTCAAAAACGCTTGCATCTCTGTCGCCAAAGAATTAAGGTTTGCAACCGAAACAAGATTTAGTGAAAGCTGCAAATCTCACGTCCAGGAACAACCCAGGAAGACAGCTTCCGGTCGTGACGCGAAAAATCAGCCTCTCATCCGGTTCCGAAGGGAGTCTCACTTCAAAACCAACTGAAAACCAAGATCGCCGAGTGTGAGGAGCTTCAGCAGGAAGTTGCTGAGGGGTGCCAGAAAAGACTGAATCTGTACCAATCCACAAAGGACCTGGTCGAGGGCATTGCGGAAGGCGTTCCGGAAACGGATGTTGAGGACGTAGAAGGATATTTGAGGAGCAGTACAATGACTTCTGAGTGCGGATGTTAGACAGACGTTGGATCATATATATTATTACGCAGCTCTGCTTTAGGTGGTATTGGCACGGTCATATATGATGCCACGCCGTCCTTTCCCACTGACTATATATCACGTAACTGACAATTCACTGGTCTTGTCCCTTCGATATTGGACCTAAATCTTCATCCTCCGAGTCCTCCACCTTCTTAAAATAAATCTAGGAACCCCACCTGCGACGTATCCATTGGCATACACCACCTAATGAATCCATTCTCTCCCCGGTCTACGTACCTATTTCCATTATCTCGATTTTGCCTCTGCAACCAACGTCGGGCCGCGTATTATATCCACTCCAACCTTGGAGTACCAGGTCAAATTTAATAGTAGGACAAAAAATGCGCTGTCCCATTTGGAAAAGTGCTATATTCCTCCCCCTACTGACTCCGATGATGCTTCACTATCATAATTTAATATCCTGCCTCCCAATCTTCCCTAGACCCGATCTTATATCAGAAGAATTTACTCCGTAATCTCTACTCCAAAGTATCATTCTCATGGAAAACCAGCGCCCTAACCTCAATACTCTCCCTCCCTTCCAAATTCTCCGTCCCCGGAACCGCAAACGCCGTATGCGGTACGCGTCTGGCCCGTCCATCCAATTTAGAATCAAAGCACTTGATAAAAAGCACCTCCCCGGGCGTCAAGCCATGTTTATAATACCACCTGTTCTAAAATTAGCTTCTCTTTTCAAATCCCCTCTCCACCTCCCTTTGTCAATAGAGAAGTAGAAGGCTTACCTGTGGCTGTCGTTGTAACGAACTTGATACGTCTCCCCTCTCCGATTCGGATAAATCAACTTTAAGTAATAAAATTTTAGAAATCTAGAATTAAAACTTACATACGTAAATGGACTTATTTAAGTGCTAAAATAACTATATAGAAAATTAATTACAAAAAATTACAAAATTATTACATATAAACACTAGAAAATAAAAAAGACTATAAAGTAAATTTCTAAAAATTTCTATATTAAAGAATTAAAATAAAAAGTAAAGAAAATAATTAAAGCTTAACTAAAATATAAAAAAAATAAACTAATATAATATAAGTCTTATAGACTTTTATAACTATTAAAAGTACTAAAATAATTATAATAGTTAGTTTTAATAGACTCTATTACAGAATTACTATAATCTAAAAAATTAAAAACAAATAGAAAATATAATGTAATACTTATTATTATAAATAAAACAACTAAGTACACATATTTTAATTTAATAGTTATAAATTTATTAGTAAAAAAACTAGTATATAAAATCTTAAAAATAGTAGTTTTAAGACACAAATTACTTAAAGAGTTTATTATTAATTAAAATAAATTATTTATATTACACTTCTAGAAAACTTTGTTAGCTAAGTTAAAGTTAAAAAATAAGCTTTTAATAAGCTTTTATTTTTAAATAAATAGGTAAACAAAGCACACTAATAAGACTTTAAAATAATATTTAAAAATATATATTAATTACTTTTAAGAAAATTGGGTTAAGTTATTACTTTTAGTATAGTTTATTTATAATAATATAAAATTATCTATAACTAACATATTATTATTTTATCTAAATTATAGGTATAAGTTAACTACTTATAGAAAACTATATAATATAAAAAGTAAATTTTATTAAATTTAACATAAAGCTAAATAGCTACAGAACTTATATAATAACTTTAATAAAATTATTATTTTATAGAACTTACAAACTACAGAAGACACTAATAAGTTAAGAATTAAAAAATTAATTCTTAAGAAAGAGAATAAAGTTTTCCTACTACGTAAAAATTTAAAAACTAAATAACTAAGTAAGAAACTAAATTACGTTTAAATTAAACTATTTAAAATTAGTAAAGTTATTAAACTAGTTAATTATAAACTATAACTACTATAAAATATAAAAATTTATTTAGTAGTTTATATATTATTACTTAAACTAGTACTATAAAATACACTAATAGTAATAAATATAAACATAAAGCTATACTAATTAGAGTATAAAGTTAAAGAAATTTAAGAGCTATAATAATTTAAACGTTAGTAAAAATACCTAGTTAAATAAAAAAACTATAAACTAAAGAAAAATACCTAAAAACTTATTAAGAACTTAAAGTAATATTTTAGAATAATTAACTAGTTCTATTTAGAGAATTTAGTAATACTAAATTCTAGATAAAAGCCTATACAGCTTTTTAATTAAAGAAAATTAATAAAAAAGGATTAGTAACAACAATAAATAAGAACGTTACAAATTATAATAATTTAGAAAACTTTTATTTTTCTTTTTTCTCTAGATTTGTATTTCTTTAATTAAAGTAAGCTTATAGGTAAATAACTTATGTTTATAATTATTAACTAAAGTAAGCTACCTATATAGTTATTACTAATAAAATCTAGTTTTAAGCTTAAAGTCTTAAGTTTACTTTAACTACTTTTAGAGCTAATACTTTTTAATAAGAAATTTATTAAACTACTAAATTATACTTTTATAAGTGCTTAATATACTTAGAATAATAGCTAGATAAAAGATCTATAAAGTAATAAAAAATTTTTTTTTTTTATAAAAACTACATGAAATTAACATGAAATAATTATAATCCTAAATTATTTTTATAAAATAATAATTATAAATAGTTAAAAACTTAACTTTAAGTATTATTAAATATAAAAAAGAAAAAAGGGTTTAAAAGTATATATAATACTACTACTAAAAGAACTAGCTTTTCTTATACTTAAAGCTTAAAATAAAAAAAACTTTTAAGCTAAAAATTTAAAAAAAGAGTAAGTATTATAGTTAGTAATAAGTAAGAGTTTATTATAAATAATAATTACAAATAAAAAGTAATAAACTAACTAAAAAAGAATTATTAGCTATTAGCAAAAAAACATGCATAAAAATATAAAGCTAAGATAAAAGTAGAATAAATACTTTAAAAAACTAAGTAAAAAACAAGACTTCTAGCTAATATTATTAAGATAATTAATAAGATTAATAATAAAGAAAACATAACGTCTCACGTGTATAGTTATAAGTATAATATAAGTAATTAAATTTAATAAAAGCTAAGTAGTTATAGTAATTCTAAGTATTAGTAAATTATAAGTAGTAAATTTACTATATAAAGAGCGTTCTCTTTAGCTTTTAAATAGTTTCTTTTTTTATACTTATCTTCTTATTTTAAAGCAATTCTCTAGAATTTGTTATATAATAAATTAGTTAAACTATTCTTTATTATATCTTTATATTATTAGAATGATTATATAAGTAAGTTACTATATAACTTTACGTAATTACTAAAGTATTTAACTTAATACGTACTTATACTTACTATGTTAAAAAGACCTATATATTGTTTTTTTATAGTATAGTAATAAAGGCTACGTAATATTCTATTATGTAAAAACTTTAAGTATATAAAAGCTACAGCTCGTTTTATAATATTAATATATATTTTCTTTTTTATTTATAGTTATTATATACTATTAATATTTTAACTAATTGTTTTAAAGTAAGTAACTTTAATAACTTTTAACTTAATAATAAAATATACATTTTAGCTATATAAATTAAATATAAGTATAACTATATATATAAATATTTTATTAAAGACTTATGCTATTTATTAAATATAAACTAAAATATAAGTAGTTATATAAAAGTTTTAACTATATTTATACTATTTTTCT
Organism: Zopfia rhizophila CBS 207.26; assembly: GCA_010093925.1. Classification (NCBI taxonomy): domain Eukaryota; kingdom Fungi; phylum Ascomycota; class Dothideomycetes; family Zopfiaceae; genus Zopfia; species Zopfia rhizophila. The sequence continues at coordinate 1,856,683 of ML994624.1, forward strand.
AATATAGTTAATTAAATAATTTATACTTTTTAGTATTTTATTAAAATTTTTAATAAATATTAGTTATATTACAAAATAAATTAAGTATATTTTAAAATATTAATTACTTTTTTACTTTATTTAATAAAGTTTTAATATTTTATTTTAAATAAGTTTTTTTAATAAAATCTTTAATATAACTATTGCAAATAGTAATAAGTAAAAGTTTATTATAAATAATAATTAAAATATAGTAAATAAACTAAAAGAAAATTACTAGCTATTAGTAAAAAAGTATACTAAAAAAAATATTAAGTAAAAAGTAAAATAAATACTTTAAAAAACTAAGTAAAAAATAAAGCATTTAACTAATATTATTAAAGTAATTAATAAATCTAATAGTAAAGAAAATACGTAATATTTTACATGTAAAGTTATAAGTATAAAATAAATAATTAAAACTAATAAAGGTTAAGTAGTTATAGTAAACTTAAGTATAATATAAATTATAAATAGAAAATTTACTATATAAAAAGTGTTTTCTTTAACTTTTAAATAGTTTCTTTTTTTATACTTATTTTTTTATTTTTAAGTAACTCTTTTAAATTATTATGTAATAAATTAATTAGACTATTATTTATTACATTTTTATATTATTAGAATAATTAAGTAAGTAAGTATTTATATATTTATATATTTTTATATAATTACTAAAGTATTTAACATAGTTTGTACTTATACTTATTATATTAAAAAAACGTATATATTATTTTTTATAGTATAGTAATAAAAGCTATATAATATTACTTTATAAGTTTTTAGTATATAAAAATTATAAACTTATTTTATAATACTATAAGTATTTATAAGTTATATAACTTATATATAATAGTAAACTTAAGTAGTATAGTTTTAGTACTAGTATTATTTATAACCTAAATTATGTAGTAATAATAAACACAGATTATAAAGCTATAATAAATAGTTTTTAAACTTAAAAATTAAGTAAAAGTATAAGTATATTTCTTAAGTACTAAAGTTTAGTTACTTAAAAAGTTTAATAAAATAAGAAAATATTTTAAAAAATTTCCAATAAAAATAAAAATATATACTTAATTTAATAAATTTACTTTTTTTAAAAACTAAAATAGAATTCTTTTAGTAAGCATAAATATAAAAAAAAATCTATAGACTGGTTTAAATTTTGAGTAAGAAATTACATAAAAAAATATTTTAAAAATATTAAATAAAACTAAAGTAGCTTTTAGAAGTTATAATAACTTTAAAAAAAATAAATTATAACTATATTTAAAGAAATTAATAAAAAACGCTCTATAAAATAAAAAATATAAAACCTATAATAAAATAAATTAGTTTTAGTATATATTATAAAATTCTAATAACTATAGTCGTAAATTAACTAAAATAATATACTATTAATAGTAGCTTATTATACTAGACTTAAGAATTAAATTAAAAATAAGCTAATTAAAAGAAATTAACTAATTAACTTTTAAGCTTTTATAGAATTTACTATATATATTAATAATAAATAGTATAAGTATAAACTAAAATATAAAAAAGTTTAAATAATAACTATAAAAAAAACATTCATATAATAAAGTTAGGTATATAATAAAATAAATATTAATAAAGTTTAAATAAAAAAGCTTAAATTATAAAAAAAGCTATAAAAATAGCAATATTAAACACTTTATAAAAAAATATCTAAATAAAAAATTAAGAATTATAATAGGTAGAATAAAACCTAAGTCTATAAAATAAAACTTATAGTAAAAAAAAAACCTATTAATATAAGTTATTAAAAAAACTAAACAATAATTAATATTAAATATATAAATTTAATAAATTCTATAAAAATAACTATAAAACTTAGTATTAGGTAATAAAGCATAAACTTATAAATAGTTAGTAATAATTAAAAAAAAATACTATAAAAGATAGCTAAAAAATAGTATTAAGTAATAAATATAAATTTACAAACTCTTATACTCCAAAAAGAAAACTATTTTAAAAAATTTATTTTTTAATATATAAAGCTTTTAAAATTATAATAATAACTATTTAGTAGTAGTTAAATAAAAACATGTATTATATTTATAAATTAAACTAATATTTTAATAAAACTTATAAAACTAAGTATTAGAAAATAATACTAAAAGCAAAATTTTATAAATTAAAGAATATAGTTATAAAAGCTATGTTTATATAATATAATAGCTTTATATATAAAAAAGTATTTTAGTTTTTAATAAACGTTTAATAAAGTAAACTATACATACTTTAAATTAAAAAAAAGCTTATTTTAGTTTAAAAAAAAATAACATACTAAGCTAAAAAGTAAGAACAATAAATATAATAAAGTAAAAATGCTTTTATTATTATATAAATTAAAGATACTAATATCTTTTAATAATTAAAGAATTAGAAATACTAGATTTATAAGTTAGATAATTATATAAAAAACATGTACATAAGTAACATATTTAATTTAAATAAAGAAACTAAAAAAAAACATATAAAAAAGTAGTAAGTAAATAGAAACTAAATAAATAAATTCTAGAAAACTTAAACACTATAGTAAATATAGAAAATAAAGACAACTAGTAAAGTTAATAACATTAATAATAATATTAAATAAAATGTGTACTTAAAAGTAAATACTATAAAAAAAATTATAAAAAACTAAATAAAGTTAAAGTAATTTTAGATACTAAGATTTTTTTTTTATAAAAAATGCTACTTAGAATAAAAGTATTCTATATATAAAAATAAAGCAAAAAAAGAACATAGTAAGTTATTATATTTAGTATACTATTATAACTACTATTTTATACATATTAAATAAAAGTACTTTAACTTAAAAAAATGAAATTAAAAGTATAGTATACATAATTTTATATTAAAAAACTAAATAGCTATTAGTAAAAAGTTTAACCTAGTAATATAGCTATTAAAGCTTTTAAATTATAATAAGTATAATAAAAACTATGTCTTTACTTTAATATAAAAGTAAATAGAATTTTTTTAAAAGTACTAGTAAATAGTAAAGTAAACAAAACATATATTTTAAATTAATAAATTAAATTAAATAATATATTATACTAGAGAAAAGTATATTTAGTAAAAGTAAAATAAGTAACTAATAGTATAGTAATTTTTTAAAAAAAATCTAATTAACTTAAAGACTATAGTAATAGAGCTAAAAGTAGTAAACTATAAAAATATTTACTATATTAATATTCTAAACATAAAAGAGTTTAACATAATTTTAGAATAAAATTAGCTTTTATTATATAATCTAATAATAGATTAGTAATAAAAAACTATTTAATAATATAATTTAGTAAGAAAAGTAGGATAAATATAAAAACTAGAAGTAATAGAAAAATACTTTAAAATAAAAAGAATTTTATATAAGGTTATACAATAATTATAAAAAAAAAATAACTATAAAATATTAAAGTTGTATAAATTTAAAAACAAGCTTTAAATACTACTAAAGCCTAAATATCTTAAAAATACCAAAAAATTTATATGCCTACTTAATAAGAAAAAAAAGAATATACTTTTAAAGTATTAATTTTAAAACTATAAAATACTAGTTAAAATAAAAAAAAAAAGCTTAAACTAAAACTAATATATTTTTTATTAAAAATGTAATAAAAGGAATTAAAAAATATATTAAAAAAATTTAAAAAAAATTATATAACTAAGTAAGAACCTAATAGCTTTACTAATATTATTTATATTTAAGAAAATAAAAAACTATAATTATGTATTAATTTCAGAAAATTAAATTATATAATAACTAAAAATTAATACTTATTACTATTAATTTAAAAGCTTATAAACAGACTTTAAAAAGTATAGTAGTTTAGTTTATTTAATATTTATAAGAAATACTATAGAATTTAAATTAAAAAAATATATAAATAGTTAATAGTATTTAAAATAAAATATAAACTTTATGTTATGGTGCGATTCTATGGGAACTATTACTCCTAAGTCTATTTAAATTAAATACTGTATAAAGTCTCTACACAGGCCATGCGGGCTCTCTTATCTTTAGAATCTTATATATATTCTATTTATAGCTTCTATACGTAACTCTGTAAGCTACGTCTTGTAATTTACTTTATATTATATACTATTATTATAGTTACTAACTTTATTTATACTCTATTGTTTTCTAATATTATGTAGCTTTATTTTTATATATTAGCTCTGCAACCCCTACTAGTCCCGCAAAACAAAAATAAATTCCTATAATCTATATAGAAATAACTATAAAAATAGCTAGACTATATTATAGTAACTTGCTGCTACTACAGTAGAGATAGTAGACCTCTATAAGTAAGTTATAATACTTAAAAAAGTTTATAGCTATTAGAAAAAGAAGCTATAGAAAGTTTAAAAGTAGATTATAGACCTACGTGTATAGCTATAGTCTAGAAGTCTAATACCTATTATCTTTACTGCTTTTACTATTTCTACTATCTTTATTTCTATCTCTATCCCTATCCCTACTACTATTTTAACTAAAACTGAACTGTTTATAACTATTTTATCTTTATTTACTCTTATTTTGTTTTTGATTTATACTTTCTTTAAATGTCTATCTAATTCTAATAGGTTTAGTAGTAACTAAAATAACCTTAGATACTTTACAGTATAAATTTATATAAAGATAACTATAAATTAAGACTATTTCCCTACTGCTGAATCCTGCATAGCTTATGTAAATAAACGACTTAAAGGTACGTTATATAAGTAAGTTCTTTTATATATTACTAATAGTATCTACTATTTACTAGATTATTTTATAATACTAGAAATTCTAGAGTGAGCCTACGGAGACCTAAATTAAGCCTATAATATCTAACAGAATCTATTTAAACTTTGCTAGAAGAACTAAGAATTTAGTATCTTTCTAGCGGAATTTTAATAGTTAGCTTTTAAATCTAGCCTATTTAAAGACTTTCTACTAACCCTTCTAGAGAATGCTGTCTCTAAGGAATTACGGGATATACTACTTTATAATCTACTATTAAACTACTAGTATTATTTACTAGCTTATTATTTATAAGACCTTAAGAACTACTATTACTATTATAACTTAGTTGCTTCTATAAATAGCTATAAGACCTATAATCTCTAGCTTATAATCTAGAAGCATACTGCTTTTTTACTAATAGTTATTTCTACTACCCTTATTACTAAACCTATAAATCTAAGCTATTACTACTAACTGAATTTCTTAAGCTAAAGTTATAAGAAATGCCGTGAGTACTATTACTATAGTTTAAAAAGCTATTTTATTACCTACTACTCTTATTCTGATACCTGCTAGTTCTAAAGTATCTTTATTTATATACTATTTAGTTTACTATTTCTATTTCTTATTCACCTCTCTGTCTGCTTCTATACCTTGCTATATTTTCTATTATATAGTCTAGTAAAAGTCTTAAGCTATAGTTAAGTTATGCTTTAGTTTTAAAACTACGCTCTTATAAGATCTCCGCTATCACTATCTATAAAATATTAATTAAGAAAAAGCTTAATTTATAGTCCTGTATTTTTATACTACCTATTAAACTAACTTTTATTACTACTAAATATCTAATGTAGCTTACTAGCTATACTGTTATTATTTATAGCCTTATTAATAGCAGAGCTAAAAAAGACTTCGTTGATTAAGATTAGGCTATTTCTATAGACTTCTAGTTAAAACAGCTAAAAAAACTACTCTGCTTTTATATTATAAATAAAACTAAGTTCTGTAGTGGACCTATTACCTTATATATTATTATAAGACTCTATATTAATAATTATACTAAAATAATCTGCCTGTTTGTGACTATCTTAGGGTCATATTCTATTATACTAAAAGTATACTAGCTATAATATTATAATCCTTAAATTAACTAAGTTATAAACACTTTTATATTTAATAGCTTATTCTGTTATAATTATTATAAAATTCTATTTACTCTAGCGCGGACCTATAGGGTTACCTTTATTCTATAGAAATTAATCTCTAAATTCTATAATAACTAGAAGGACTATAGGAAGCTAAATATCTATTTTATATTCCTAAAAGTCTATACTATATATACTTGTTACGGTAGCTACTATTTATTTACTATTTTTATAAAAAATATTAAGTAAGCTTTTATTATAATTAAGAGTATAAACCTATAGAAGAAGCTCCTACCTAATACCCAGAAATTTCTATTCTAGTTTTATTAGTTCTTTTTATTAAAAAAAGCTGAAAACTTGCTACTGTACTACTTATATAACTATAATATCTAGCTAATAAAAGAAAAAACCCTGTTCTTTAGCTGTTTATATTTAATATCCTATATAAAGCTATAAGTGCTCTAGAAATAGCTTAATAAAAATCTTTAGAAAGAATTTATTTACTCTAGTAACTCCCTAACTATATTTCTAGTCCTATTTATAAAAAAGGCAGATAGAGGACTTTAATTCTGTGTTAACTACTATATACTAAATAAAATTATAGTAAAAAACTATTACTTACTACCGCTAACTAAAAAACTACTAAATAATTTAAAGGGGATATAATACTTTTTTAAGATTAATATTTTATAGACTTTTAATAACTTTTATATTAAAGTTAGCTAAAAGTAGTTTACAGTATTTTAGACCTATTTTAGCTTATATAAGATACTAGTAATACTATTTAGATTAATAGGTACTCCTATAACCTTCTAGCGGTATATAAATAATATTTTATAAAAATATTTAAACTACTTTTATATTATCTATATAGATAATATCTTAGTCTATAGCTATATTTATATTAAATATAAAGAATATCTCTGTTTAATACTAAAAAGCCTACAAGAGACAGGCCTACACGTAAAAGCGGAAAAGTATAAATTCTTTATAATTAAAACCTAATTTCTAGGCCTAATTATAGGCCGTAATGGTATCTATATAGACCTAAAAAAAATTAAGATAGTAACTAGCTAGGTAACACTAACTTATGTTATAAATATATAAGTATTTATTAACTTCATAAACTTCTACTACTGTTTTATATAAGGATTTTTTTATATTACTACTTTACTAGTCTACCTAATATAGAAGAACACACTATTTAACTAAGATAATAGCTATAAGAAAGCTTTTTAGAGACTAAAAATAGTATTTACTACAGCACCTATTCTAGCGCTATTTGACTAAAAAAAAGAAGTTATTATTAAAATAAACATCTCTAACTACGTCTTTATAAGAATACTATTATAATATAAAGATAATAGTATTTTATAGCCTGTTATATTCTTCTTAAAAAAGCACTTAATAACAGAGTGTAACTATAAGATCTATAATAAGAAACTACTAGTAATTATTTACTACTTTAAAGAATAGTAACCGGAACTTAAGGAATATGTCTTACTAATTATAGTAATTATAAACTATTATAATCTAGAGTATTTTATAATAATAAAGTTACTAAACTATTACTAAGTCTGCTAGTCTGAATTTCTATTCTACTTTAACTTTAAGATTATATATTGTTCTAGAAAGTAAGGCATAAAGCTAGACTCTTTAACTAGAAAATTAACTAACTTATTATAAAAAGAAAATAAAAGGCTCCGCTACTAAAGCTAGACTATTTTAAAATAAGAAAATCTAGAATTACTCTTAGCTACCGCCTTACCTGCTATAACTAATTATAAGAAAAAATTAGTTTATTTCTCTAACCTATTAGAGACTTCTGCTTATAGAATTATTATAATAATTTATAACCAGCTCTACTAACGCGCTGCTAAACTATTACTATTTATTAAATCTATTTTTACTTTTATCTTTACTACTGCTACTACTAGACCTACTACTATTTTAAAATTTAAATAAACTAAAAACCTATAAAGGGTGCGGCTTATTGCATAACGTTTTTATAAATTATATAAGCTTGTTCTTAGCAACCTCATCAAAATTTGCTGTCACAACAAAACAACCAAAATCATTGAAAATAGGCTAAAATAATCAGGATTTTTTCGCTTATTTTATGCACGGAAGTTGTTATTGCCCTGATGTTCAATGCAGAGCTTTACCACGCATATAAAGTAGTCAGGGTGAAGATATTTAGCTATATATAACTCTATTATAGGATCTTTCTGCTAAACTGACTCTATCTATCTCTCTGCCTTTTTTTTTACCATTTGTGAAGAAGATATTACAGTGTAACTATTGATAAAACCTTCTAACCTACCAAAACAGTGCTCAATTGGGTGTAAATCTGGTGACTAGGGTAGGTAAAAAGCAAACTCAATTTCCTTCTCACGAATTATATAGCGGAGGTAATGGTGAGTAGTCTGGTGGAGATAAACATTATTCTCTATAAGGTAGATCTATAATCCTTAATTCTCCTCCCTGATCACCTCATAGTACGGAAATACGTGTTTCTTTAATATATTTTCAGCGTACCAGATCGCGTTCATACCTTTGCCTTCAGTGTACGTAAAAATCTCATGCTTGAAGACCTGTTTTAGTGATTTCCTATTATGTAGGCCCTTTCTGCCGCAGCCTAGGTGTTGACGATAATATTCAGCGTTCTTAGCTTCAATTTTGTTGTTAATCTCCTCCAATTGTTTGTACTCAGGTGTGCCAGGAATAAGGGCCTGTTTCTACTGCCACTCACAATGTAATTAATCTTCTTCATTAGCGGCTATAACTCTAGTTTTTAAGCGATCTTTTTTAATCTTAGAGGTAGCTACCCAAGTAACGTAAGGCCTCTTATATAAGTAGGTAATATAAGAGAATACAGCAGCACAAATCATAAGGGAGAACCGAGAAGAATTAACGTGTACAGCAAAGTTATTTAAATTAACATTATAACCTTGAGGTGCGGAGATCTTCTGCTTGCCTCTATAGTTATTAGTACCTCCAAAAGGCTTTAAAGTCTCGTCATAATAGACGAATATAAGCTTAGGGAAACGCAGGTTGTACCTATCTATTAACTACTATAAGTAGTCAACTCGCTACTTCTTATCCTCCTCATCTAGCTTGCTCTTTTTAGGCCGTACTTTTCGAACAATTGCATAGTCGTGTTCAGGATCTCGGTGCTCCTTTGCGACGTTTTCAACCTGCCTCCGGCCAAGTTTATTGATACTAACTTCTTAGAGAACTGGGCGAACTGCAGCCACTATTTTCTGGTCTCCTTTGTTAATTATCGCCTTGCGCATTCGACTGGATAGCTTGCTACCGTCCTCCACCTTTGGTTTCTTGCCAGGACGATTAGATTGAGGAGGTATTAAGGCCAGCATCGCGTGAATATCGTCGTCGCCAGCTCAGTTTTGAGCTCGATAGTAAACAGTGCTTGCAGTCGACTCAGGGATGCCTAGATCATCTGCTATTTCGCCGAATTTTCGTCCGCTGATTTTCCTGAGGGTAATTATGGAGGCCTGCTCCTATTGGGAGACATCTGCAGCGCCTACAGCCCTGCCCTGGGAGCGTTATATTGACATGTTATTGGGAAGGTTACAGACACTCGAGATCAACTTCATTTAATGGGGTGCCAAGAGCCGTGAGCGAGGCTCTCTTATTGGTCGAAACCTCGCTTATTAAGGAGGGGAAGTCTAAGGGCCCGTGCGCTCGTAAAAACGTTATGCAACGAGCCACACCCTTTGTATTACTGCTAAGGATTTAGACTTTATTCTAAAAAGATTACTATACTAATCCTGTGATTAACTCTATACTAACTAACTTATAAAATAGAAACTATAAGAATAAATATCTAATACTAGCTAAGTATGCTAAGATAGATGGATATTTATAGTATAAAAAAAAACTCTATATACCTAATACAGATAAGCTAAAAGCTAAACTACTTTATTTCTACTATAAGAGCCTTATTACTAGCTATATAGGCTGTAATAAGATATATAAACTATTATTCTATAAATACTACTAGCTCTATATATATGACTTTGTTGTCTACTAACTCCGTAACTACTATATTTATTACTATATTATCTTATTAAGAGAAGCCTGTTAAGAAGTTTTAAAACTACTATTTATTCCAAACTGTGCTTAAAAGGACGTGTTTATAGACTTTATTATTTATCTACTACTAAGTAGTTATTATAACGCCGTAATGACTATAACCTACTATTTAATAAAAATAAAGTACTTAATTTCCTACTAAACATACTATAATACTAAAGACACTACTTATTTATTTCTAATATATATATAGAAGCTTTATAGCTTACTAAGTACTATTCTTTCTAACTACAAACCTTAGTTTATCTCTAAATTCTGAAAGTACCTAAACTATTAGCTGAAGATTATAATCCTGCTATTAACTATATACTATCTTAAGACTAATAGCTAGTTAGAATAGACTAATATAGTTCTTAAATAATACCTATAGTTATATATTAGCTATTTATAGAATAACTAATTTAAATAGCTATTATTAGCTAAGTTTATTTTAAACTCTACCTACTTAAAAAGCACTACTATCTTTCTATTCTTTGTAAATTATAGCTTCTATTTAAGAGTTAAATTTAAACCGTTAGCTACTATTTACTTTATATAAAACTAAGACTTTAAAAAGCTTATAGCTAAGATACGAGAGATTATAGACTACCTATATACTAAACTATTAACTATATAAGCTTATTATAAAGACTAGATAAACATATACCATCGTCCTGCCTACCTATTCTGTATAGAAGATTTTATATAGCTGGATGCCTAGAATATCAAGACTCTATACCTTATAAAGAAACTAGATTAAAAGAATTTAGGTTTATTTTAAGTTATAGAGACTATATTACCATACACTTACTATTTTAAATTACTAAATAGGTTCTGTTATTATAACATGTTCTATATTAACTTACTTTATTTTATAGTAATTAATTTATTATTTTACTAATAAATACTACCCTCTCCGCTAATAGAGATTAATAGTAAGTAAGAGTAGTTTATTAAAGAAATTATTAATTTCTATTAGAACTACCATAGCCGTAATAGCATCCCATAACTAAAGTATATAGTTAGATAGACTAGATATAATAAGTTAACTAAGATCTCTATTTACTAAATAGAGAATACTATAAACGTAATTTAAGTATTCTATTAGTAGTATCTTAAGAAGCCTGGCCTCTAAGGCGACCGTAGAGACTATAGTTATAAAAAAAAAATACTATTATAATATAGTTTTATAAGAACTGTTACTTTTAAGTTTATTTAAATTAAGTATTATATAAAGTCTCTATACAGGCCGTGTAGGCTCTTTTATTTCTAAAATCTTATATATATTCTGTCTATAGCCTCTATACGTAGCTCCGTAAGCTACGTCTTATAATTTACTTTATACTATATACTATTATTATAGTTACTAATTTTATCTATACTCTGCCGCCCCCTAACACTCTATAAGTACTATATTATATTATTTAAATTAATAAACATACTAGTAACTTTTTAAGTAGTTATTAATTATATACTTTATAAATACTTAAATATATTTATAATAGTATACGTTAATAATATACTAGTATATATAAAAAAAATACTTAAAAAGTATAAAGTATATCTAAAAAGGCTTTAAAAAAACTTTAAAAATATAACCTTTTTATTTAGTTAAAAAAATGTAAATTTCATGTTATAAAAATAAAGTTTCTAGAATTTATTATTTTAAAAGAAGAAATCTTAGTAAATTTAAAAAAGTTAGTAAAAATATAAAATTAGTTAATACTAATAATAGTAAAAAAGACTTAATTATTTTTAGAATTTATAAATTTTTATAAAAAGTTTATAAAAAAGGATTTAAAAATTACAACACTTTTAATAAAAATAACAAAGAAAAATATTAAGTTTAAATAAAAGTAAAAATAATAATAAGGATTTATAAAACAAAAAAAAATTATTTAAATACTTATATTAAAAATATTTATCTTAAAACTACTTATAATACTAAAAACAAATGTATTTAATAATATAATAAAAGTAGTTTATAATTAATAATATAAGAATAAAAGTTTTTATTTAGTAAACTATTTATTAATAAAACTTATAAAAGCTAAGTTAAACTATAATATTTATAATAAAAAACTAGTAGTAGTAGTAATAGTATTTAAGAAATAGCAAATTTACTTTAAAAAAGCTAACTATTAAGTAAAAGTTCTTTTAAACTATAAGAACTTAATAAGCTTTATAATAATAAAAAAACTAAATAAAAATTAAATATATTAGTTAAAAATACTAGCTACTTATAGTTTTAAAATATTCTACTAAAAAGAATTAAAAAATAGAATAATAAATGTACTTAAATAATAACTAAATTACGTAAAATAATACAGACTAATACTAAGTATAGTATTAATAGTTAAATTAAATAAATTTATAAACTATAATTATTTAAGAATTATAATAATTATACAAATTAAAAATCACTAAATAAATAAAATAACAAATTTTAGACTTTAAAATTAGAACTTACTTATATAAATACACTTATTTATGTGTTAAAAGAGCTATACTAGAAATTAATTAAAGAAAATTATAAAGGTATTACATATAAATACTAAAAAATAGAAAAAAAATATAAAGTAAATTTCTAGAAATTTCTATACTAAAGAGTTAAAACAAAAAGTAAAGAAAGTAATTAAAAATTACTTAAAATATTAAAAAAATAAACTAGTATAACATAAGTTTTATAAAGTTTTATAACTTTTAAAAGTACTAGAACTATTATAGTAGTTAGTATTAATAAACTTTATTATAAAACTACTATTATATAAAAACCTAGAAAATAATAGAAAGTATAATATAATACTAGTAATTATAAATAAATTAACTAAGTATATATACTTTATTTTAATAGCTATAAATTTATTAGTAAAAAAACTAGCTTATAAAATCTTAAAAGTAGTAATTTTAGAACATAAAATACTTAAAAAGTTTATTTTTAATTAAAACAAATTATTTACATTATACTTTTAAAAAACTTTATTAGTTAAGTTAGAGTTAATAATAAAGCTTTTAATAAGCTTTTATTTTTAAATAAATAGGTAAATAAAGCATACTAATTAAATTCTAAAATAATATTTAAAAATGTATATTAACTACTTTTAAAAAAATTAAGTTAAGTTGTTATTTTTAGTATAGTTTACTTATAATAGCATAAAGTTATTTATAACTAGAAAATTTCTACTTTATATAAATTATAAGTATAAGCTAACTGCTTATAAAAAACTATATAAACTAAAAAGTAAATTATATTAAATTTAAAATAACACTAAATAGGTATAAAACTTATATAATAAACTTAGTAAATAAATTACTTTAAGAAACTTATAAATTATAAAAAGCACTAATAAGTTAAGAGTTAAAAAAACCAATTTTTTTTAAAAAAATAAAGATTTTTTACTACACAAAAATTTGAAAACTAAAAAGTTAAATAAAAACTTAAATTACATTTAAATTAAACTATTTGAAATTAGTAAAGTTATTAAACTAGTTAATTATAAACTATAACTACTATAAAATATAAGAATTTACTTAGTTTTTTATATATTATTATTTAAACTAGTACTACTAGACGTACTAATAGCAACAAACATATATATAAAATTATATTAATAAGAGTATAAAGTTAAGATTTAAGAGCTATAATAATCTAAATATTAATAAAAATACTTAGTTAAATAAAAAAACTGTAAACTAAAAGAAAATACCTAAAAACTTATTAAAAGCTTAAAGTAATATTTTAAAATAATTAACTAGTTTTACCTAAAAATTTTAGTAACACTAAATTTTAAGTAAAAGTTTATACAGCTTTTTAATTAAAAAAAAATCAATAAAAAAAATTAGTAAGTGTATTAAATAAAAATATTATAGGTTATAATAGTTTAAAAATCTTTTATTTTTCTTTTTTCTTTAAATTTTATATCTTTTTAATTAAAGTAAGCTTATAAGAATATAGTTTATATTTATAATTATTAACGAAGTAAGTTACGTACACAGTTATTACTAATAAAATCTAGCTTTAAGCTTAAAGTTTTAAGCTTATTTTAATTAATTTTAAAGCTAATACTTTTTAGTAAGAAATTTATTAAACTTTTAAATAAAGACTACGAAGTTATATTTTTAAAAGTACTTAATATACTCAAAATAATAGCTAAATAAAAGATTTATAAAGTAATAAAAAAATTTCTTTTTATATAAACTATATAAAGTTGGTATAAAATAATTATAATTTTAGATTAATTTTATAAAATAGTAGGTATAAATAGTTAATAACTTAACTTTAAACATTATTAAGTAAAAAAAAAAAAATATGAAAAGTATTTATAATATTATTTTAAAAATAAGCTTTTTTTATACTTAAAGCCTAACATAAAAAAAACTTTTAAGCTAAAAGTTTAAAAAGAAAGTAAGTATTATAAGTAGTAATAAGTAAAGGTTTATTATAAGTAATAATTAGAATATAGTAAATAAACTAAAGAAAAATTATTAGCTATTAACAAAAAAGCATAACGTATTTCATAAGCGAGCTGGTCAAACAAGCGAGCTAATCAGTTTACCAAGACCACACCAAATGTAATGAACTATGTAACGAACTACTCCACCCCACTATAATCTACCTCTAATTCCTTATCGTTGCTGGATTCTATAGTAGATTCTTTATTAATTTGGTATGTTCGAGCGTTATGCCCAGTCCCGCCGCAGTTTCTACAGCGCCTTTAAGTTAGTTTAACCCCATCTACCCTAGCGTTACCCTGACTCTTCTTACTACTAGAAGTTACAATAACAGCCTCCTTAGCAACTAACTGTGAGCCAGCCTCAAAGGTAAGGACTCCTCCTTACTGGATACGCTTTCTTTTACGCTGTTTCCGTCGGTTTGCGACCTCATTAGCTGCTTCAAGCTCGGTGATTCAATCGCGCCACAACACCATCTGATAAGCCATCAAAAAGGTACCTTTAACAAGCTAATTGAACCCTTCCTTTAAGGAAGATAGTGAGCTACCCAACTTATCGCTAATCAGCTTTAATTACGACCCAAATTCGAGGTGGTTACTAGGGGTTTTCAACTGCCATAGGGTATCTTATACGGTAGGGGGTGTAGACGTGCGTAATCAAACGTCAAGCTTCAATATCACCTCATCTAGATCAAATAGAACTAGGCCAGCACCTCAAAAACTTCCTTGGATATTCTTTTCAGTAATAGACGCATTAAACGCGTCCCGGAAGGCTAGTAAGAACTCTATTTTCATAATATAGTTAAACCGGTTATGCATTAGCTTCTCGACTTGGCGCCCATACGCTATCTTCAACAGCAAAAAACAACTAATATCTAGTAGCTGCAAGATATGTGACGAATATAGCAGCATACATAAAGTAACTATCTTGTTCTCTTTGCAGTATTCGGTAAATTCCAGCGAGTTATGGCTTTCATGGCCGTCTAGAATTAATAGACAGTATGCACCTACAGTACGCTCTTTTATATGTGTATCAAAGTGCTTCAACCACTAGAAACCAAGCTTATTTATTATCCAGCCGTTATTAGAGACCCCGAATGCCTATTGGGATGGTATGTTAACTTCCTGGTACCAGACAGAGAGATAGTTTTTGCCTTTATAGATAATAAAGGGTAGAAGCGTGTACCCTAATGTGCTAATACCTTAGATCACTATAACCCACTCCCGGTTACCTGGCTAAACAGCTTTTGGTCAATGCCGTCTTTCAGAGCCTATAACGACTTTTTACTGGGTTATTATACCCATCTGAAAGCCAGATTCGTTAAAGTTGTATATGTCTTTGTCTTATATACCATATTTAGCCTTCACATTACGTATAAGGTCAAACTAAGCTTGTATAATTGCTAGTTCTTCCTGTTTATAACGCTGGTAGTCTAGCTTCTGATTGTACTTTATTTTAAGCCCTACAGTGCACTTAATAAAGTTATGTGGCTAGTTTATGCCTACTGGGTCTTTCCTCTGCTTAGCTAATAGTTTATTAGCCATCTCTTAAACAGCATTAAGCAGAGGGGCAAATCCTCTTAAATCCAGCTTAAGTATATACTGTTTTATTACCTTCTCTTTAGTTGCTATTAGATTTATTGAATTAGGCTTAATATCGTGTCGTGAGGTGATTCCAGCGCGTCGTGTTTATAGGCTTAAGAAGGGGACATTAAAAGTACGTGCAGCAGATCAGAGGCCAAATATTTAGCCTATTTCAAGAGCTTAGATAGCAAGCTGTATTCGAGCTTCTTTAGGAATCAATTATAGGTCGGTAGATGGAGACATTATGGTATCAAATATCTTAATGCGTGGTCTTAGTAAACTGATTAGCTCACTTATTTAACCAGCTCGCTTATGAAATACGTTACTAAGAAACATAATACTAAAATAAAAGCAAAATAAATACTTTAAAAAACTAAGTATAAAGTAAAGCTTTTAGCTAATATTATTAAAGTAATTAAGAAAGCTAATAGTAAGAAAAATATATAACATTTTATATATAAAGTTATAAATATAATATAAATAATTAAAACTAATAGAAGCTAAGTAACTATAATAAATTTAAGTATAATACAAATTATAAGTAAAAAATTTACTATATAAAGAGTATTTTCTTTAGCTTTTAAATAGTTCCTTTTTTTATACTTATTTTCTCATTTTTAAGCAACTTTCTTAAATTGTTATATAATAAATTAGTTAGACTATTTTTTGTTATATTTTTATATTATTAAAATAATTGTATATACAAGTTATTATATAGCTTTATTTTATTACTAAAGTCTTTAATATAAAACGTACTTATACTTACTATATTAAAGAAACTTATATATTATTTTTTATAGTATAGTAATAAAAACTATGTTATATACTTTTATAAGTTATAAATATATAAAAGCTATAAACTTTACTTTATAATCGCTTTATAATTTATACTTATTATTACTATATATAGTACTTATGCAAAAGTCTTTGTGTGTAGAGTTAATATAAGGTAATTTATTATATTAAATTATATAAATAGCTACCTAAAAATTCTCAAAGTTGGAAAAAAGTTAAAACTAAATAAATATATACATAATTTATTTACAGGCGAGTTTATACTATTATAGGTGCTTAATATTTAGTATACTATTTCTTTACTTTAATTATAGTTTATACTTTATTTCTTATACTTTTAACTATATTATATATGATTTTCTTATTAATTCTTTTTTATACTTTAAGTAGAGCTTTTTTTAAGAATATTTTTTACTATCTCTTTACTACTTATAAGACTCTTAATATCTAGGTAAACTTTATATACTAACTTTTTTAAATACTACTATAAATACTTAATAGAATTAAAATTTAGAAAGTAAGAAAGCTAATTAAGTATAATACTAACTTTATATTTTTTTTTCTAGTTACATAAGCATTATAAATAGAAGCATTATTTTAAATAAAAACTATAAAAGAGTTCTAGAATTCTAAAAAAGCCTTTTTTTAGTATTTTAATATAGAAAGTAAAAGTGTACTTATGCTTTTTACACTTAAAGTCCTTATTTATAATAATAAAATAAGATTTTTCTTTCTTTTAAATAACATTCTACACTATAACCTTTAAGCTCTTTTTTGTTTTATATATTTAAATATAGTTCTTGTTTTATTTCTTTAAAAGAGTTTTAAAAACCTAAAGTTTTTTTTTTACTACTCTTTTTTATAAAGTACTTATTAGACTACACTACTTTTTTATTATTATTTATTTAGGTAATTTGTATAAGTAAATACTTATATAAGTTTTTTTTATATACTCTACTATAAGCATTAGGTGCTTTTTTGTAATTTAATTAATAATTCTATATTTCTTAAGAATCTAGTAAAGTGTATTTCTTAAAAAAGTAAGGCCGAAGTTTCTTTTAAAGTTTAAGTATTTAAGAAATAAGTTAAAGTATATAATATACACAACCTTTTTCTTATTTCTTTTTTTATAGTATTTAAGCTAGCTAAATTGTAGTATAGACTTTTTATTAAAGCAAAAGACTACTTTAAGAATAGTATTATAAATAGTTTATAATAGAATAGAAAGACTTCTTAAAATTAAAGATAAAGTAACTTCTTTTAAGTACTTTTTATAATAATTTTTTATTTATATAAAGTAAGCTCCTTCTACTTAAGCATATTTAAAGAGATTAAAGTAAGAAAAGTATATAGTATTATATAATAGTAAATTAAAGTATAAAAGTTACTTATATTAAAAATATAAAGTAAAATAATATATAAAAAGTACAAACAGTTTTATATAAAATTATAATTTAAACTATAAATAATACTAGTATTAAAGTTAAACTATTTAAGTTTATTATTATTATATATAAGTTACATAACTTATAAGTACTTATAGTATTATAAAGTAAAATTTATAGCTTTTATATACTAATAATTTATAAAAATATATAATATAGTTTTTGTTGTTACACTATAAAAAATAATATATAAGTTTCTTTAATATAGTAAGTATAAGTACGATTTATATTAAAAACTTTAGTAATAATATAAAGTTATATAACAACTTACTTACATAATTATTTTAATAATATAAAAATATAATGAAAAAAAGTTTAACTAATTTATTACATAATAATTTAAGAAAGTTACTTAAAAATAAAAAAATAAGTATAAAGAAAAAACATTTAAAAGTAAAAAAAAAAAGCTTTTTATATAATAAATTTTTTACTTATAATTTATATTATACTTACGTTTATTATAGCTACTTAGCTTTTTATTAATTTTAATTATCTATATTATACTTATAACTTTATATATAAAATATTACGTATTTTTTTTTACTATTAGCTTTATTAATTACTTTAATAATATTAGCTAAAAACTTTACTTTTTATTTAGGTTTTTAAAGTATTTACTTTACTTTTATTTTAGTGTTATATTTTTTAGCATGCCTTTTTACTAATAGCTAGTAATTTTCTTTTAGTTTATTTACTATATTTTAATTATTACTTATAATAAACTTTTGTTTATTACTACTTGTAATATAAATATTTTAGAAAACTAAGTAAAAAGTAAAGCTTTTAGCTAATATTATTAAAGTAATTAATAAAACTAATATAAAAAAAATTTAACGTTTTACATACAAAGTTATAAGTATAATATAAATTATAAGTAAAGAATTTATTATATAAAAAGATATTTTTTTTAGCTTTTAAATAGTTTTTCTTTTTATATTTATTTTTTTATTTTTAAGCAACTCTTTTAAATTATTATATATTTTTATATAATTACTAAAATATTTAATATAGTACGTACTTATAGTTACTATATTAAAGAAACTTATATATTATCTTTTATAGTATAGCAATAAAAGCTATATAATATTATTTTATAAGTTTTAAGTATATAAAAGCTATAAACCTATTTTATAATACTAATTTTTAAATTTATTATTACTTTTAATTTTATTCGTTAAAAGTTTTAAAATAACTTATTATTATTAAAAAATTTAATTAATAAAATTTAATATTAATATTATTAATTTTTTAAAAAGGACTTATTATTATTTATTTACGTTATTTTATTTTATTTATACTTTTTTAATATAAATTTTATACTTTTTAATTTAAATAATTAGTTTTATTTTCTTATATTTTTTACAAATAAAAAAGCCTAATAAAATAAATTAAGTAAATAGTTTATATATTAAATATAATATTACTAAGTACTTTAGTACAATTTTTTTTTATAAAAAATAAAAACTTTTATTATTTATTTTAAAGTTATTTATTTTAATACTTTTTACTTAAATAGCCCCTTTTAATATTAATATAATTTTTATAATTTTTTTTTAATAATTTTATTTAATTATAATTAAATATTTATTATAAAGTATATTTAGAAAATAGTTAATTATTTTTTTTTATAAAGTATTATATTTTAAAATTAATATATTAAAAATTATAGTTTACTATTATAAAAAAAAATCTATTATATTAATTAAAAACAGAATTTAATTGGTTTAAAAAAAAAAACTAAGTAAATTTTATTTAAAAAATACTATATAAAACATTTAATATCTAATATTTATTTATTTAACTTTTTTTAATAAAATAGTTTAATTAACTATTTTATTCTATTTATTTATTTTAAGTAAAAACTATTAAAATAATGTAATTTTTACTTACTTTATTATACTATTATTAAAACTAATATATTTAGTTAATAAACTATATTAATAAAGTTGTATTAAAAATTTAAGTATTTATAATTTTAAAACACTTTAAATATACTACTATTATAATTAAAGTTAGTAGTAAACTAATTTTTTCATACTTTTTTAATTATTAAATTAATAAATACTTTATATTAAAATTTTAAATAAAATTAAAATACTAATATATTAAAGTAACTTTTTTGTAATATTTATAGTAAAAAACTTTTAGTTTAAATTGCTATATATTAGTAATTTTTTAAAAAATTTTAAGTATATTGTCATAATGTGGTTCTGTAGGGACTATTATTTTTAAGTTTATTTAAATTAAATACTATATAAAGTCTCTATATAGATTATATAAATTCTCTTATTTTTAGAATTTTATATATATTTTGTCTATAGCTTCTGTATGTAGCTTAGTAAGCTATATCTTATAATTTACTTTATATTATATACTATTATTATAGTTATTAACTTTATTTATACTCTACTGCTCTCTAACATATATAACTTTAAAATATAATTTTTTTTATAAAAATTTTAAACCTTTAACTAAATTATAGTAATAAAAAATTTTTTTTAAATAAAAATAATATTATTATATTGTTAAAATTATGTAAGTTTAAGTTAATAAAAGTTAAAATATTATTAATAACTTTTTTATACTTTTAGTTTTTTATTATAAAAGTATTATAAATAAAAAATTTTAAATTTAAAAAAAAGTTAATTAGTTAGTATATTTAATATTAAGTAATAATTTACAACATTAAATATAAAAAAAGAAAATTTAAATAATAGTAAAAGTATAATATAAAACTTATAATTTTTTTTAAAAAGTTAACAAATAATAAATAAAAATATAGTACATAAAGTATATATGTATAGAGTTAAAATATACTTAAAATGTACTTAAATAGTAGTATAAAATACTAAAGCTTTTGGCAAAGTGCGTATAAATACTAAAAGGTTAAAAGGCTAGACCTTTTGTAGCTTGGTTGGTTTCTGACTATCAGATGTGAGCATCTTAAGCGCATTTGACAATTACCCAACAATTTTACATTCTTTGATGTTGAAGGCGAGTTTCAATGCCTAAAAATATCCTCGATTTATATAACTATATCACTATATAACTAATGTAACATAACTATAAGAACATTAGTTATAGTCTCTTAAGAGCTAGTTTTAGTTATAACTAATTTATATAACATACCTGTACCTAGTTATTGCCAGGCCCAGGCCCAGCTTGGTCTTCTTGTTGATCGAACCGCCCAGGAGCTCGCCGACAGCAGAACAGATTAACGCCTTCGTACAACGCTGGCCGCCTTACTTTATTTCTACTAGCTAGTGTCTGCCTTCGTAAGCATTAGCGGAGGCGGGAATACGAGTCCACCTGGCGGTCGAATCGGAGCTGCAATGCTTATGACTTGGATCATCCCAGCCATTCCCTTGAGCAATGCCATCGGTGGCTTCACGTCGTGCCGCAACTGTTTCAGTATTCTCGAAAGATTCGTCTAGAATGCCGATACGTCTACAGATTTGTGGGCAATCTTGCAGGATATTTCTTCTCAATTCAGAAGATATCGAACAATGGACGATTATTTTCACTCACAGAGCTGGTCAGGTGCAATCAATACCTATCGACCGGAGAAACAGTTTGCCTTTGGTACCGAACTGAAGGATCGAAGCTCTTTCGCACTCCTCGTGCTCGTAATTGCACCGATTATCGTATCGTCCGTTGTCGTTTCAGTCATTATTTGGAATACCCAGCCGACCGTGATCAATTGTCGCGACTTGCTCGTCTTCGGCATTGTGATCTCTCTCTTCCCTTGTACATTGTCTGTTAGGGCAGATGTAAGACGTCACGTTACCAAGATGCATTCTAGACTTGGCATTAGTCATGTATATATATACTCCGCTCGCATGCAGATCCTCAATGAGTGGAATCTAGAGCATAGATAATACTGATCATAAACATTGTCAACATAGTTGACCGCGAGATTCAGCATTCGAAACCTAGCTCACTGGTATATAACGCTAATTAAAAACACGCTGATCGCGGTCCCAAGCATCGTTTTCGTATTCCTAGCTACTTGCGGATTTTCAACTTATGTTGGTGTCGGAGTGGAGTTTATTCGCTGTATGAGAGGCCCCGCGTCTCGTTGAATCCCGTTCCTCGGTTTCTTCACAACAATCGGACTATCTACCCTGCTCTCGTGGGAATCTGTCTCCTGTTGCAAATTTTTGCCTTCATAACGATGGGTATGGGTTGGATGGAGTGGCCTGGATATAATGAGGTGGAGCGAGGAAGAGAAGAGACTGGAGTGGAATGCGGCAAGGAGGCAAGGAGGCAACTCAACAGGGGAGGACAGTAACACTTGGCAACTAGCAATTTGGCTTTGACATATACAAGTATATGGGTTGCCTGGGCCCGCGGTCACTGCGAGGGGTTCTTGAGAGGTATTGAATGCGACCATGTCCGCCAGAATATCGACATCTTTGTTATATCTCATTTACGGCCGAGTTAGGATTTAGCAGGATCGCTCACAATGCTTAGCACATGCGAGCCTTTTCACTCATTGAATTCAGCATACCGTATCGCACTAGGCTCGTAGTGGTATGCCATTCGAGGAACCATCCAATCAACGAAGTGGCACAACCACTGAGCCACGTACTAAGCCACGGCCGAAAAGCTTAGCGCAGGATCGCTAGCGCAATGCAGTGGGCCAATTTTAAGCCGACTCGGACCCAACTATTCCCCGCAACATCTTAACGCTCACGCAGACTCCATCTCCACAACTTCCTGAATCTTCTCTGGGATCGTTTGAGACTGGCCGATCTGCCATCTGAGAGCCCCTAAGCTTTTCATTCCGACAGCTATAAAGAAGGCTCATCATGGCAGGTTTGAACATCACTTACTGCTGCAGAAAACTCGATTTCCCCTTCATTTCATCAAGTTTCATCACATAGCTCCAGTATCCACTCCATTTCTATCAAATTTCACCAACTTCAAATATGTCCACCACAATCCGCAAAGCCCTCATCACCGGTGCAGGAGATGAATCCAACATCACCGTCGTCACCTCCGAAATCCCCTCTCCACCAAACAGCCACGTCCAAGTCAAAGTCATCTACTCCGGTTTCTCAGGTGCTGACATCAATATGCGTATGGGCACATACCCGATGCAGAAAAAGGCTCCCTTGACACCAGGATACTGTCTCGTCGGCCGTGTTCACGCCAATGGATCTGGAAGCAAGAAGTTCACAATTGGCGACCTAGTCGTCTGTCTTTCTATTTACGACGCCGAAGCCGAACTCGCAAGTTTGCCTGAGAAATATCTCATTCCTGTTCCTGCGGGCTTGGACTTGCAGCAAGCTGTTGCGCTAACTTTGGACTGGAATACCGCTTACGGCATGGTCATGCGCGCCGCGAAAGTATCTAAGGGCCAACGTGTCTTTATCCATGGCTTGAGCGGTGCAGTCGGCTACGCCTTAATGAAACTATCTCAACTTCAAGGCGCAGAAGTCTACGGCACTGCGTCGGCATCAAACCACGCCGCTCTCCGCGAACAAGGCGCAACTCCATTCGTGTACTCCAACAAAGACTGGATGATGGCCATGAACGCCATCGGCGGCGCACACGCTGTTTTCGATGCTCTCGGCTTCGAATCTTGGGACGAGTCTTTCAGCATCCTCGCTCCAGAAGGCAGTATCTTAGTCGGCTATGGTGGAAACTTGGATATGTTAACAGGCCAGGAATCGAGGAGTGTGGTGCCCTCTGTTATGAAGCTGCTAGCCAGGAACTTAGTTCCTATGTGTCCGCAGAAGACGAAGTTTTATTATATCAGTAGAGATCAGAGTACCTTTGAGCCGGAGCTGAAGGCGCTGTTCGAGTTGTCGCTTCAGAAGAAGATTCTTGTGCCGATTAAGAAGATTTGGGGGCTAGAGGAGGTGCCAGAGGCGCATCGGACTTGGACTCAGACGAGTGGTATTGGGTCGGTTTTGGTTAAGATTTCTGAGGATGAGAAGGCGTAAGGATTTTGGTACGAGAAATCGCGCTCGGTTCATGCTGAAGGGGTTTTCTTTTAAGACTTTTCTCCCCCCACCCCCCCAAATTATTGAATATCGCTTTTAGGCTAGCTATATTGGATTTCGTGATACCAGGAGTGAATCAATCTCAGTTGAACACTATCCGCTCTGTATTCAAGACTGCTTCTACAATATCCAGCATCAAATCTAGGATCTATCCCTTCTTCTTCTGCTTCCCATTTATCACCGTTCTCCAGTCCTACTCCTCATCCTCATCTCCACCTTGAGCCCTACGACCGCTTCTTCCATTAATAAAATTACTGCCATTCAATCGGATTCCGTCGGTTGCGAAACCGGACTTCCTACCAATTATTTTCACAATTCTGACTATGCCTATATGTCTCATCTTCCTACATTCGCTCATTATAATCTTTTTCTGGGATTGAATTCTGCATCCTGTCAATGAGATTGAGCATGCTAATTGACGGCCTAGGTTGAGAGCTTAGAGGAAGACACACTTGAACCCGTCGCGGTTTGGTTGTTGCGAGGTTGAGGAATATCTGGGTCTGAGCCGTTCACTGAATTACTGGCATTGAGGAATAAAGCAGTTGAGGGAATTATTAGTGATATACTCAACGTGAGTGTTCCGCTTATCTATAAAAGCAAGGTTTTCGACCTGTTTTCTTCAAAACAATCTCCAGTATCTGCACCGAACGTATGCGCGTTGGGAAAATCCAACCGACCTAGAATTCGGAAATAGAGGTGGTTTGAATGATATATAGGGCTAACTAAGGAGAGTGGAAAACGCGCGCTGCGTGCGCCAATTAGAGTCAATTCTATACTTTGTTAGAGCTCAAAGTCAACAAATTCCAACCATTAAGATCATTATGGTACTTTCCCCTCGATATTGGAATTTTATGTCTTTCAAACTACATATCAACCCCTCTACACCGGCGCTTCCAACAGTACGTAGTATGTACTGTATGTACGAACTTGTATGAATGATGCAAACCATACGTGGGAGCTGGGCCCATATATACATAACTTGAAGCTTAAAACTTGTATGTAGAATCTACATAATTACGGTTTTAATATAATAGCCTGCCTATCGTTAAGAGAGTTAATGTGAATGGGGGTGCTACTAGCAGGGGGTCGGGGGCTCCAAAAGGAGCATTGATTGATTGCTACGTACGATACCAGGTCATGACTCAAAATGTTGCGTGAAGAAAGAAAGAAGACGGTTGTGAGTAGATATTGTCATGGGTAGGCCTGTGCACTGGTGCGAGGCCTATGCCTGAACACGTGATGTAAATAGGGGCTTCGCGGAGAGGAGTTGTCACACGTTGTTACTATAAAAGTACTTACTCTTTAAATTTAAGCGTCACCTGTACACGGGTCTGCCCGGAGCACTGCGCATACCAGCAAGTCTCCAGAAGCCTCCTGCACACTCACAACCTCTCCGCTGTCATAACCGAAAGCCGGTCTTAGTATACTATCTTTCCGATTCTAATGAAGCGACCGCGGAAGTAGCATCCTATGTTAACAAGGAAGAATGGCTAATCCGGGCCTTCTACCGACGCAATAAAAGCGAGATGTATACTATGGAATTCAGCCTGGATCACCGCTCTCATTTACCCTTTTCACCGGTTGAGCGCGCGTTAATTCTTCCCCCCACCGTAGCTTCTGACGGCGAACTGTCTTAGGGCCAGGCTTACTGTTCTCGACACGGGTCTTTGTGGATGTTGAATTTCTCGCGACCAACTGCCCTTAACCTATCGAACACCTAAACGACATCAGCTACGGTGAACTACAGTGAACAACTAGAGTTAGCCCTGTTTGAGAACACTACTTAAGTCTAATTATTAATCGGCCGTCTAGAGAGTTTAAATCAATCCTCGGATTACAGCACTCGACATCAAGGAGGATAACTACTAGACTCTATCACGAGCAAGCCATAGTTTCATTTCTATATAATCTACCTCCAACTTATCCTCAGGTTTAAGATTCTCGAGCTCCACTTCAAAACCAGCATGGTATGAAATAAATAATAGATCCGGCTTAAACTCTCTGAGATCCTGCAGTACCCAATTATTCTAAAACATATTGACATCCTAGAAGCGTCTTCACTCCACTGTATAGCCCCTTGTGTATTGGTCCGTTGTGGTACGACAGTATTCTGTTTTGCTTTCAGTAAGCAAAGAGATAGAACTGAGCTTATTCGCCAGGCTCACCTCTGTAGCCCTTCCATGGTTCATCCATCATCCCAGCACCAACTGGCCAGCAAGCAAGAGTAGCGCAGAAAGCTCCGGGACATGGCCAAAGCCAAAGCCAGCGGACGCCGCACCTGTAGACTGAGGTGACGCCGCGTTCCCGGCGCTAGTATGAACTGCATTGTTTCCGGAATGTCCAGTGGCAATTGAAGAACGGGTAGGGAAGGATCCTGTCCCAGTAAGGGTATCGAAGGTCATGGTTCCGCCAGGGCCGTTACAAAATTTGCCCAAAGGGCAGCAGCCGTTGGTGTCGCAATAATCGCCAATGGGACAGTATGTGCTGCTACCGTCGTCGCAGCAGACAGAGCCCAATGGCATGCAGCTAGAGTCGCATGCCACTTCGTCATTCTCGGAGCATATATCCTCTCGGAGGATGAGACGTGTGCGAGATTTTGGTGTAGCAAGAGTGAGATTTAAGAAAAAAAACGAAGCGAAGAGGATGACACGCATCGTTACAGCTTCTTTGATAAATGAAATGAGGAAACTGTTGCGGCCTTGAGGTGTTGATGGTGACTCGTTGTAGGTAAAGGACGATTTTAAATTGGAATGTATCATCCAGAGGTGCGCTTGGGTACTGCTTCCACTCTTATATAGACGGAGACCGACAACTGTTCGCCCAGTTCCCTCATGGATGTCATGCGGCCATGCCATTAAACCGCGATAAGTCAGAGGGCATGGCATCCAATCCAGCCAGCCAACCGTGCAATATTAAAATTGCAAGTATTAACTGACCCTCGCAGACGCCGCGCCACCGGGCGGTTGCTGATCGTCATGGACTCCAGGTACAGTGTGACTCGGAGGCGACTTGGCAATTAGGTGAAGGAAAGGAAACCGATCGCGTTCGGTATGAGGTAGGGGTAACCGTACGCCACATGTTTGAGGTGATATTATTTGGTGGTCTGTCAGATCCTTCACCAGGAATTGTGAAAGCTTAAAATAGCGCAGATCCTGCTAGAGGGCGCTTGCCGCCACGCACAAGGTCAAAAAACCTAGATAAACTGCATTTCAGTCTAGCCAAATTCATCGGTCCGATGAGGCTCTCCGCGAAAAGGGGAATTTGAAAGGGGTTCTCTATTGAAGCTGGCAAATTTCGGGATTCAAAATACGAATTTTTGTTTGCCTTGTTGCCTTCCGTACCTTTGGCTTGCTGCCTAATTAGTTGAATACTATTTTAGTCTCCTTTGTTACACAACGCAATAAATGATTCAAGGGATCGTCGATGCCTCATTCCGCAGAACTCTCAGACAGGGCATATTTAATGATTTGTTTGCCATCCATTTTGCCTAGAAAAAGCTCATTGTCTCGTAGTTGCCGGCAATTTTTTTTGTACCTCACTTTGCAGCTTCTTACTGTGCTCTGAAAGCGAAGAAGTCCAAGACGGTATAAACTTTGCGACATTAAGGAGTTCATAGCTTAGTTTTCCCAGGCTGAGTTGCATACCCCGTTGCAGACGCTCCAGCACAAAGATTCTTTTCGGAGACTTAAGCGGATAGACCAGAAGCGCTGTAACCGCGACCACTTCTTGCGATTGTACGATGGCCGCTTGGATCTCTTGCTCGTCCAAGTTTTCGGCCTTGGAGCTCTTCCTGAAGAGCCTTCCCAGGAATGGGTCCAAGTACCAATGAGTACGAAGATCACGCCTCTGAACAAAGTTCTGTATTGGACCCGGTCGAGCACTCAACAAAGGTCCGGGGCGCTCAGAGTTTTTGACAAATACCCATACCTTGACGTGGCCTTGAAATGGATTCCTTCATGTGCGGCTATGCTGCTCCTGGTGAATTAATATTTGATATCGCTCTCTTTCATATCCTTTCCGTAACATCAGTATTTGGTGCTAATACTTGAATAGTTTGTTTTCTCCCAAATATTGAGGAGGAAATCGGAAACAACGGGTTTCATGACCCAGTTAAGGGGCGAGACCGACATTATTCGAGAGCGGCGGGAAACCCATGCGAAGATGATCCTCGTAGCGGGAGAACGGCCCAAAGAGCTAGGCAGCTTATGGGCTCCGAGGAGCATGAGCCACTTCTCAACGCCAATATCGAGCAAGCCCCCAGAATATCCGCGGTAGAGGACAGGATAGATACTGGAGCATCACCCGAAGACCTCCACGACCAAGGAGACTATGTTTTCTAGTAAAAAACAACGGTCCACCTGATGTTCCAGAGCAGTCATTCGAAGTCCGTCCAGGGGAGAATAACAATGCGGAATATGTTTTTATCTCATATACACGAAGGAAATTCTGTGTTGAGAGAGATATAAACCCGGGTTGGGCAACCAGAGATCGGCGAGAGCTGTTAAGATTCGCTGTGGCAGCCACATGAGCAGTCGGGGTGCCAGCCTGTTGGATCGACTTTAAATGCGTAGCCACAGATAGAGCCAACATCGATGGGACTGATGACGCCCCTTAGGAGATACGAGTGATGTCTATGAAGACGTCTACAGAATCTGCGATGTTGTCCGCGGCGCTCATTCAATGGCTGCGGTTGTTGGGCCGCCATGTGACAAAAAGCATGCGGGAGAACAAGATCGCCAAAACTGACCTTTTCTCTGGGCTTCTCGGATGTGGGTTTTTACCAGAGTTATTGTTAGCCCCAGGAGAACACAGAGTGTGGGTATACATACAGATGTCTGGTGTTGACCTGGAAATATCGCGCCAGAAGCAGTCACAAAGCGTAAAATCGCAGCCACCCAGTCGAGCCAGCCACCCAGTTGGGCCACCCCTAAAATTGCCTTTTTCCTACACACGCGTTCGAACATTCGCCTCTACATTTTCACAATTTTCACACTAGCCATGACTCTCCCTAGTTCAAACGATGCGCAATTACCTCAAGAAGCTCGCATCCAGCTTTCAATCGACGCAGTTCATCAAAAATCGATCCCTTCCCTCTACCAAGCCTCCAAAACGTTCAACGTACCATATTCGACCCTCAAAGCGCGTAACGCAGGCAGACGCTTGGCCAACGAATTCCAACAATCTCAGCAACCTCTATCTACACAAGAGGAAGCATTAGTAAAGCGATGTATACTTCAGATGGCAGCCTAGGGCTGGCCAATCTCAATATAACACCTGGGAGGCCTTGTAATGGATCTGCTTCGAAAACAAAGTGATAAAGAACCTCTAGGCCACAATTGGTACAAGAACTATCTTGTCAGACATCCTAAGATTAAGCTAAAGTTCGCTTGCTGTCATAATCAGTTGCGGAAAGACGCTGCAGATTACAAATTGTTAAAGAAGTGGTTTATCTTGTATAACGAGATTTGTATAAAATATAGGATTCTAACAGAAGATTAATATAATATAGAAGGAAAAGGCTTTATAAAAGGCGTAGGAGATAGCTGTAAAGTGCTTATTCCTATAAAAAACAAAAGCTAGGTTAATACAGCCAAGAGATCGCAATTAGGTTTCTGTAATTAAAGTAATTAGAATAAATAGATATACACTACCTCCTTTTGTAATCTTTTTAAAAAACAGATTTAGTACTTATAAATTAATAAAAGAGTTAATTTATGTACAATTTTATAAGTTAGTCTAACTAATTAAATAAATTATTTAATTCTATTAACTTAAATTTAACATTTTAATAACTATACATAACTTTATATAATAAAAACACGTTAGCTTCTAATTTTAAGTAATTATAATTCTTATGTTTTACTTAACTTTACTTAATTTTGTAAAAAAAAAAAAAAAAAAAAAAAATTTTTACCTACTTTTTTATTTAATGCATATACTTTAATTTCTTAATAGTATCCTCTTATTTTTTATAAAAGCTTATAAAAAATAGGTTTATAAAAATAGCTTTTTTAAAGCTAAATATATCTTAAATTATAAGTTTTTTTTCTTTTTCTATATTACACAATAAAAAGCAAATTTTTTACTATATAATTCTTTTTATATTCTAAAAAACTATAAACTAAAAATACTTCTATTTTTTTGTTTTATAAATATAAATAAAGTACACATTAATATTTAAGTAAATAAAAATTAGTTAAAGTAAATTAATTAGCTTATTTATAAAGTTTTATAAAGTACTACTTTTTAGTATTTTTTTTTAATTGAAATTCTAAAAAATATTAGTTCAACTATTATTACTAATAATACTACTTTTTAAATTTTAAATATCAATTCTATTAAAAAATAAAATTAAGAAAAAAATTATATAAAAAGGTACTATAGTAAGATAAAAATATTAATTATTAAAATAGCTTTTAAAAAAATTAAAAAACAAGAAA